>CM024755.1:20039198-20254612 GCA_014218235.1 Colocasia esculenta | reverse complement strand
AGCCCCTGTCGACAGCAGACCAAGGCCTGTCGACAATCATGACCAAACCTTGTTTCTAGCCTTGTTTTGACACCCGTTCTTTCATGAAAATCATACTCTTTTGTTCTACTTGTTAGTATACCTTTAGATTATGTAAATTTTCTACCAAAACACACCATTTAAACCAATCAGTTAACCTTCTTGTCACTTTGAGTTATTTCTACAAGTTCCGAACAAAATTGTCCTCGTGAAATTGTTAATTTCTGAAATCAGTGACGGAATCAAGTCCTTTGATTCTCTTGTGCAACCTTGAGTGACTTTGAGTAAAACCTTTGTACTTCCTTGATTCATTACAAAGGTAAAGAGTATGGTGATGACAAATTGTGAGTCTTGGACTCAATCTAAGAGTTTATGCTTGGCAAATAAGGGCTAGTCTAGTCCTGGGAGGAGCACCCAAATTCGTTAAGTGGCCGCGCGCGGAACGATAAAGGATTAGTGGATGTTTGGCATAGCATCATAAGTGTTTGATTGGTCATCATTTCATGTTATTGTGTGTCATCATATGAGTTTAATACAATTCGTGAATGTTACTATGAATCCTTGAATCTTGAGTTCATTGTCCATAACTTTGCTATCTATCTAGTGTCAGATAGCAATCTCAGTTTAGTTTGCAAAAGCATGATTACATGTATACTTCTTGTCACTTACCTTGTATCTTGATCTCCTTGATTATAGACTTGAATCCTACTGAGCTAGTTAGCTCACAGAATTCTATTTTTCAGGTAATCCAGATGGAACGAATGTTTAAGGGATAGTGTGCTGAGTGAACTACCAACCTACAAGGAGCTAATTACGATGGTTTTCTATAGTGGTTTAGCATAGTAAATGTGATGTAATAAGTTTTCTGTTGACTTGTTCCTCATGAGATCTAAATGAGGAAACTTTGTAATAGACAACTTATGAGTTATCTTTTATGAATGGATATCGTGTCTTTTCCGTGTATGTATGTTATATTCTGTCACTTCCGATAAATAGTTTAATTTATAGGACGTGACAACTTTGACTCTTGAAACTTGATCTGATGGCCTCTGTCACACAGCTGGCTGATGCTAATAAGGTTGTGCTTCAATCCCTTGACTAATAACACATCTTCTATGACTATTTTTCCTTTGTTATTTACAGAGCCACTGCCTATCACTGTTCCTTTCCCATTATCTCCATAAGTGACTGTTCCTTATTCAACTGGAGATGAGAGAATAACTTCTGGTTTCCTGACATGTGCCTTGAGCACCCACTATCCAAATACCATTTGGATGCTCGGGATAACCTGAAATAAAACATCAAGTTTAGGTACCCAATTCTTTTGGGTCCTGATGGTTAGTGTCATTTATTTTACCTTTTATTATCCATTTCTTATGTCTTGTTGGGCATGTCGTTGATATGTCCTAACTTGTTGCAGTGACTACAGCAATAATTTGGTTACTTTTTTCTATATATTTGAAACTAGCTTTGTATGCTATATCTTGTTCAGGTACAAATTTTGGTGTTGGATATGTTTTAGGATAAACTATGGTTTCCCTCATTATCTGGGGTGTGTATATCCTAATCCATTTTTCTTCTTACCTGATCTTCTAGCACCTTTTAATATGAGGTAGTTTTTTACCATTAGTGAATTTTTTCTATGTGCTAGATAACTGTATATTTCTTCTGTTAGTGTTTGATTTCAGTCTTAGTTTTGTTTATATTTTCCTGTTTTTCAAGTTCAATTATGTTCATTCTTACTTTTAAGTCTTCACATAACAGTTCATTTCTTCTTTTAAGTTCAGTTATTTGACTTTCTAATTGATCATTTTCTATTTTAGATCTGAGTTTGTATTTTCTATACAAACTATGTTCTTCTTGCTTACCTTTAATAGTTTGGTTACTTCTTTATATTTTTTCATATAGTTCGTTGAAGGTTTCTTCTAAACTATCGGAATCTGACCATTGCATGAATCAAAAGAAGAGTCAGAGGTTACCTTTTCTTCAGTATTAGCCATGAAGGCCAAGTTGGCTTCTTCTTCTCACTCACTGCAGGAGCTTGACTCATTGTCTGAGTCGCTGCTGTTTTCCCATGCTGCTGCCATCAGCCTCTTTTGTACTTTCTGAACTTCTTGGAGCTGTCTTTCTTCCTGAACTCCGGCTTCTTAAATTTGGGACACTCAGCTTTAATGTGTCCAGGCTTCTTACACTCATAGCAGATGGTTCTGCTTTCTTCATCTCTTTTCCATCTGCTTCTTGAAGTCCTTATCCTTTTGAAGTGCCTTCTACCTGATTGGAACTTCTTCTTCTAGCCAAAATCCGCTGCAATCTTTTAGATAGCATGTGCTTTCCTCATTCTCGCTGTCTGCATCACTTTCACTCTCAGCTGAACTTGTTTCTTGTGAATCTTCTTCAGCTTTTAAGGCGTTGGAGTGCTTCTTTCTGCTAGATGATTCTCCCAGCCTTTCCATCTTGATCTCATGGGCCATGGGACCCAATGAGCTTTTCTACTGACATTCTCTTCAGTCATTGGCTTCTTCTATTGCTGTGACCTTTGGGGTCCATGAGGACGGAAAGGATCTAAGTATTTTTCTCACCATGTCTCCAATCTCATAAGTTTCCCCCACCAGCTAGTCCATTTGTGATGTTAGTGAACCGCTGAACATTTGAGTTATGGATTCACCTGATTGCATATGAAATCCTCATACTGAGTGACAAAATGTCGATTCTTGTTTCCTTTACCTTGTTGTGCCTTCATATGTGATCCTTAGCTTTTCCCACATTTCCATTGAGGATTTGCAGGCAGAAACTCTGTTGAACTCCTTCTCCTTACTAAGAGCAGCATAAGATGCTCTTTGCTTTGCAATTCAAGGAGATCTTCTTTCTGTCATCATCTGTCCATTGAGCTTTTCATTTGTGACTAACCAGATCACCTTCTTCTACTATGGACCCAAATTTGATAGTCGTGGCCTGTAAGAAAGTATTCCATTCTGGTCTTCCAGTAAGGATAATCTTCACCATCGAAGAGGGGGGGTCGGTTGACAGACTGACCTTCAATGTTGCCTTGGGCTGCCATGGATCTTTACTCTTCAGATCGTTGGATCCTTTCTTTGTCGAAGAGACTAGCTCTGATACCACTTGTTGCCCAGTTGACGAGCCCAGAGGGGGGTGAAATGGGTCTTTTAAAATAATCTACAAGATACCTGTAACTAAAATTATTCACACACACGTTACTTCGAAGGAGTTTTGACTGTTAGTTTAAATATCAAACACACAAAGAAGACAATCACACAACACAAGAATTATCCTGGTTCGGACCTCCTTTCCTTAGGAGTCTTACGTCCAGTCCCTGAGTAACAACCAGGATTTCACTAACTAGGATACAGTCCCCCTAGGACGCAACAAACACCCAGCTCAGCTGGTCTTCCTTCACACCCGAAGGGAACAGCAACACCCTGGATACCTCACCAGTCTTCCTTCGCAACCGAAGGAACAACACCCTGGATACCACCAGGTCTTCCTTCACAACCGAAGGGCACAACACACCTGGATACCACCAGGTCTTCCTTCCACACCCGAAGGGAACAACAACTCAAAGAGAATTGAATGAAACTCAAGCCCCTAGATCAAGCTTTTAATAAGCCAGATCTGAAGCCATTAGCACCGAGAGCAAAGAATCTATGCTAAGCACACTCTCAGAACTACACAAGCTCTCTCAGGATTTTCACTACAGTGAGGAGAGCAAAGAGCAAAAGCTAGGAGGAATGAAGTTCTTGGCTCTGGACTTCTTGCAGAAGAATTTGAACGTTTGAACACAAGATGCTTGTTCTCTACTGCGTTGGTTCTTGTTTCTTTTCTTCTGTCTTTGAGTTTTCTATCTTCTTTTTGAAATACTGACATTGAAGTACCGTTGTCTCTTGGATTGATAGACGTTAGACTGTTTGACAATTGGAAGCTTCAACTATCTTTTATCCATTTGAGCACGCAAAGAGATAAGGTCTTCTGACGTTCATAGGTCCACGTTGTATGAAAGTCTTCAGGACCCTACACACATTAAATGCTAGAACAACAGACAACTCAAACTGTCTCTTGTTGTCAGTATGCGTTGATGTGAGTATTCATCAGAATAGCAATCCCAAATAGCTTGTTTTTAAAGATGTTTGCAGAGTAAGCACAATAATGGACGATATGTCTGCATGCATGCAGAGATACGTTCATAACTCATAATGCAGGAGTGACATATAGATATATGCGTGACTTTGACTAGTCAATGCTTCAAGAGATAAGATAAAAATCAAGTTGATATAAACTGTAAAGTCGTTGTCTATATGACTTATGAAATCGTTATGATACTAACAAGTCATTATAGAGAGCAAATCGTTATGAACACTTATCAAGTCGTTATGAGCTCTAAAGAAATCGTTGCGCAAAGCAAATCGTTGTGAGCGCTTAAAGAATCTTTGTGCAAAGCAAATCGTTACGAGCGAGCAAGTCATTACGAGTTCTTAAAGAAATCGTTATGTGACTTATGAAATCGTTACGACAGGCAAGTCGTTGTGAGTTCTAAAGAAATCGTTACGGTAACTTATGAAATCGTTACAACACAAGTCGTTGTGAGTTCTAAAGAAATTGTTACGGTAACTTATGAAATCGTTACAACAAGCAAGTCGTTGTGAGTTCTAAAGAAATCATTACGGTAACTTATGAAATCATTACAACAAGCAAGTCGTTGTGAGTTCTAAAGAAATCGTTACGGTAACTTATGAAATCGTTGCGGCGAGCAAGTCGTTACAAGTTCTAAAGAAATCGTTACGGTAACTTATGAAATCGTTACAACAAGCAAGTCGTTGCGAGTTCTAAAGAAATTGTTATGATAACTTATAGAATTGTTGCGGCGAGCAAGTCGTTACGAGTTCTAAAGAAATCGTTGCGATAACTTATAGAGTCGTTATGACAGGCAAGTCGTTGCGCTTTCTAAAGAAATCGTTGCGATAACTTATAGAGTCGTTATGACATCGACTTGATTGAAACAACATGACTTTTCGGTCTTATAAGGAAATCGTTATGAATTTCAACAAAAATCGATATGGACTTAGAGAAATATCATGTTGAAAAGATTAAAGCTTCAGAGAAGTAATGCATACCTTTATTGGCTTGATTGACCTTGGAATTTTTTCTGTACTTTAAGACTTATGAAATATTCATTAGATATTATTTATAAAAACTGGTTTAGTTTTGTTATCACCAAAATACATATGTAATTAATTAAATTACATGGGGACAGACTGATCATCACCACCAAGTTGAGGATCATTGGGAGGCATTGACTGATGTAGCTAGAGAGCTGTACCATGGGGCCGGAGTAGAGCAGCAAGCATTGCAATTGGAAACTATTATAGATCTTACCCGAAACTAGAAGAAGACGTAGACCACTCATCTTTTTGTATACCTCTCTTTTGTGTAAACACTGATTGTATATATGTAACTCCCATATGTATGTGGAGTGAGAGGTTAGTGGAGGTTGGAGTTTTGTATATATGGTAAACTTGGTAGGAGAAGGTTGTGATATATTTTGTGGATACATGGGGATATATTACAATGTAAATATTTGACTTGATAATATAGATGGTGTGTATGTGAAATTGAATTGTGTATGTGATGAATGCAAGATTGTGATGTTTGTGAAATTAATGAATGTATTACTGAATATTTCATATTCCTTTTGATTTAATCATGGAGGGTGGTGATGCTAATTTGGAAGATGGAAAGTTCTATGCATGATTTGACCCGTGTAATGAAGGTAGTAGCTAGAAATAATAGTCATAATGGGACAAGCTTGTTCAAGGATTTTCGAAGCCTGGACCCTCCGAGATTCGCAGGAAGTACGGATCCGGATGAAGCTGAGAATTGGCTAAAAGACATTGAAAGAATATTCAGAATGATTAAGTGTACGGAAGAAGAAAAGGTTCGTCTCACTACATTCCAATTGGATCGGGATGCTCGTGCTTGGTGGGAAACTGTGGAAGCCACCCTGGAAGATTCAAATCAAGTAGTTGGGAAAAGTTTGTAGAAATTGTTTAATGAGCAATATTTCTCTGAGGTGGTTCAGGAGAAGAAAGCAAATGAATTTGCTGGTTTAAAGCAGCTAAGAATGTCGGTATCCGAGTATGAGGCTCAATTTGCCCGGTTGTCAAAATATGCTCCTCATCTTATATCCACGGAAAAGCTAAAGGCTAAGAGGTTTATGAATGGACTGCGTCCTAATTTTATTACGCGTTAACTCCTCATCTGATTACTACCTATTCAGAAATGGTAAAAGAGCCTTGGCATTTGAAGCTGCGAACGAAACTGTGGATAAGATTAGAGGAAATATGGAGAAGGGTCTTCAGATCGAAAAGGAAGTATGAGTCGGGGAATGCCCCGAAGATTCAGCAAGCTGCTAAGAAGGCATGCAAAGCTCCGGTAGGAAGTAAGGAGGTTTGTAAGCATTGCCATCGTATCGGGCATAAGATTGAGAATTACTGGCGTAAATTGGGTGCATGTTTCCGGTGTGGTCGCACTCAACACCGAATTCCGGACTGCCCGATGGCTAAGACAGCACCAACAAATAAGAACCCCCAAGTTAAGCAAGGAAGACTACAAGCCATTCAAGATGTGGAACCTGAATCCCCGCAGGAAGGCAGATTGATTGAAGGTACTTTATTAGTAAACTCAAAACCTGCATTTGTGTTGTTTGATTCTGGAGCTACGCACTCTTTCATTAGTTATGAGTTTGCTAAACTGTTGGATATAAAGTCCGTTCCATTAACCACACAACTTGAGGTTGCAACTCCTTTAAGTGAGGTTAAAAGCTTAAAGAATATTACCCTGTTAGCCAGATTATTGTCAAAGGACATGATTTACCTGATGATCTGATATGTTTAGAAATGTGGGATTATGATGTAATCCTTGGGGTTGATTGGCTATCGAAAAACCATGCAAATCTAGATTGCCAATTGAGACAAGTGACTTTCCTAGGAGAGGAAAATTATTCTATAAGTTTTGATAAACCCCAAACCAAGAGAATACCGATAATTTTAGCAGTGAAAGCTTGTAAGTTAGTACAGAAAGGTTGTCAAGGATATTTGGCTTCCGTGACCCTATTAAATCAGAGCATTGCGGGATTGGAAGATATTCCGGTAGTAAGAGAATTTCTTGATGTTTTCCCTGAAGAGCTACTTGGCGTACCACCTAATAGAGAGGTGAATTTTTCAATTGAGTTGGTACCAGGAGCCACACCAATTTCTAGAACACCCTACAGAATGTCAATAGAAGAACTGAAAGAACTGAAAAGACAATTGTTGGAATTAATAGAGAAGGGATTGATCATTAGACCCAATACCTCACCTTGGGGTGCTCCGGTACTGTTTGTTAAAAAAAAGATGGATCTATGCGGTTGTGCATAGATTATCGGCAGTTAAATCAATTGACTATAAAGAATAAGTACCCACTTCTGAGAATTGATGATCTATTTGATTAATTGTCTGGAGCTCAGTGCTTTTCCAAGGTTGATTTAAGATCTGGATATCATCAGCTTAAAATTCAAGAATCAGATATTTATAAAATGACTTTTCGAACAAGATATGGACATTATGAATTTGTAGTGATGTCGTTTGGACTGACCAATGCACCAGCTGCATTTATGCGGTTGATGAATGATGTATTCAGGTCTTATTTAGATCAGTTTGTGGTTGTATTCATTGATGATATACTGATCTACTCCAATAGTATAAAGGAGCATGAAACTCATCTGCGGATCACTTTGCAATTGTTACGAGACAATAAGTTATATGCAAAGTTTAGCAAGTGTGAATTTTGGTTGAAAGAAGTAATGTTCTTAGGACACATTATTTCTAAAGAAGGTCTATCAGTAGACTCTTCAAAGATTGAAACCATAAAGAAATGGAAGCAACCTAAGAATCTCACTGAAGTAAGAACTTTTCTGGGCATGGCCAGTTACTACCGGCGATTTGTCAAAGATTTTTCTAGAATTGCCTCACCTCTTACACAGTTGACTAGAAAAGGAACTACTTTTATCTGGAATGAGAATTGTGAGGAAGCATTCCAATTATTAAAAGAATGTCTGTCATTTGCACCAATTCTAGCTTTGTCGGTGGAAGGAAAAATATTTGAGGTTTATACCGATGCTTCCAACATTGGATTGGGATGTGTATTGATGCAAGATAGAAGAGTAATTGCCTATGCATCAAGACAGTTGAAGACTCACGAGAAGAACTACCCAGTACATGACTTAGAATTGGCTGTTGTGGTCTTTGCTCTCAAGCTTTGGAGACACTACCTATATGATAACCAATTCATAGTGTACTCCGATCATAAGAGTCTCAAGTATTTGTTTTCACAAAAAGAACTGAACATGAGACAAAGGAGATGGATGGAATATATCAAAGACTATGATTTCAAGATTGAATACCATCCGGGAAAAGGAAACACTGTGGCTGACGCACTTAGCAGAAATCCTATAGCCAAGATGTTTCGGTTGCAAGTAAGGGAATGGAAATTGTTGGAAGAATTTTCCACATTGAGCTTGAAAGTTGAAACACAAGGGGAAAGAATGGTGATAAGCAATTTGGTAGTGCAGTCAGATTTACTGAAGCAAATTAATGAGCAGCAGGACAATGATCCTATATTGGTAGGAATCAGAGAAAAATTGGCTTCTAAACCTGATTTTAATAAAGATTTTCATGGAAATCTTCGATTCCGGGACAGATTGTGTGTACCGGATAATCCCGAAATCAAGAAACAGATCTTAGAAGAAACTCATCGGTCTCACTATACTATTCATCCCGGAGCTGTCAAAATGTATCAGGATTTGAAGAAGTATTTCTGGTGGTGCAACATGAAAAGGATATTGTGGAATTTATTACAAAATGTTTGACCTGTCAGAAAATTAAGGCAGAACACCAGAAACCTGTAGGAAAATTAAAACCACTTGAGATACTAGAGTGGAAATGGGATAGCATTGGTATGGATTTTATTGTGGGATTACCTAAAACACAAAGTGGATTTGATACTATCTGGGTAATTATTGACAGACTTACCAAATCAGCTTATTTCTTAGCAATAAAGATAAGATGGTCTGTTAATATTTTGGCAGCATTATATATGAAAGAAATTGTACGTTTGCATGGAATTCCAAAGAACATAGTTTTTGACCGAGATGCAAGATTTACTTCGCATTTTTGGAGAGAATTACAGGATGCTTTGGGAACAAAATTAAAATTTAGTACCGCATTTCACCCTCAAACAGATGGACAGACCGAACGGGTGAACCAAATTGTTGAGGATATGTGCCGTGCTTGTGTATTAGAGTTCGGAAATGACTGGAACACTCATCTAGCAATTATGGAATTTGCATATAACAATAGTTATCAGTCTACTATTCGAATGGCACCTTTCGAAGCTTTGTATGGACGACAATGTAGATCACCATTGTGTTGGATCGAATTAAAAGAGACGCTTATTCTTGGACCTAAAATGATCCAAGAGACGACAGAAGTTATCAAGTTAGTACAAGATCGGATGAAAGCTGCTCAAGACCGACAGAAAAGTTATGCCGATCGTCGTAGAAGAGAGTTAGAATTTCATCAAGGAGAACATGTATTTCTTAAAGTATCACCCCGGAGAGAAATCAAAAGATTTGGTATCAAGGGAAAATTAAGTCCAATATACATTGGACCTTTTTAAATATTGAAGAGAGTTGGTGAAATGACATACCAACTGGCACTTCCACCGCAGTTATCCAATGTGCATGATATCTTTCATGTGTTAATGTTAAGAAAATATGTATATGATCCGGAACACATTATTGGATACCAAGATCTGGATATACAAGGAAATTTGGCATATGAAGAAAGACCAGTACAGAACCTCGATCGAAAAATCAAGCAACTACGGAACAAGGAAGTTCCTTTACTAAAGATTCAATGGAATAAGCAAGGACAAGAAGAAGCAATATGGGAATTGGAAGATGCCATCAAGGACAAGTATCTAGAATTGTTTTCAGGTCAGTAACCACATCCTTGTGTAATTAAATTTGGAGGACCAAATTTCTTTTAGTGGGGGAGAATTGTAACACCCCAGAATTTTTATTTGTAGAAAAACATGAATAATAAAGTTATTAGACTTAAGCATTAGTATTAAATTGTAATAAGTGATATTTGGGTATAATTGGTATTAACTAATGTTACCCTAGTGTCGTACTCGGACGTGTGCACTCCCATAGGGCGACACTGAAAAATGGTAACGAAAATGAAATCTGAGAACACCATAATTTCCATAAAAATATGGAGATCTCAGAAATGTAAATATCTGAATTTTTTGACGTGCGGCTTTCGAGATTAAGTCGACGCAACTATTTTTCGGGTGATTTTTCACCTACTGTAAACTAAATTATAAAAATTAAAATAAAATCACCATAATTTGTAAAACCATCATATTAGTCTATGGTTAAAATTTTATTACAAATGGACACCATTTGGATGGGTTTACATAGTGAATATTGGACCAGTTGAATTAGGGGGTATTTACGTAACCATTTTTTTGGTGAATTACCGGATGTTTACGTGTGAAGCCTTGAGGAGGCCAGCACACATTAGGATAAGGATAGAGCTTGGGTTTAAACTCTTACATGATGGTGGATGAGGTGTAGGTGTGAGATTGGAAGCATGGGCCATGTGTAAACAGTAAAAACCCATGGGTTTTACGGTTTACACATGTGCGTTTACGTGTTCCCTTGTATGGGAACCTAGTTTGGCTATAAAAGCCACTCCCTCTGCTGAGTTCGATCCTTTCTACTCTTTGGTTTCTGTCCCTGTTCTTGCTCTTCTCTACTCTTGGCTGCTAGAAGGGTTGTGGAGGAGCTCCTTGAACTGTTGCTGGGGAGCTGTTGCTGGGGAGCTGTTGCCGTGCATCTGCAACTGCACCCACCTCTACTCTTGTGTGCCACTGTAGTTGCTTAATTGGCGTGGGCATTGCTGGCACATCATCGACTGTGGGGAGAAACTCTTCCCCTGCTGGTTTAGGTGCCTTCGTTAAGAACGTGTGAGGAATTACCTGTTCATCAAGGTAGGATTCATCTCTCTATGGTTCAATTCGGGTTTTGTTCATATGTCACAAGGAATTCGTATGAACGAATAAGTGACCATACTTGTGATTCTCTATTTTCCCTTTTTGTTCATGGTAGAATTACTCTTTTTGGGGAAGGAACAACTTGATTCTATTTAGAATTCAATTCTCATTCTACCTTTGATCTTTGTTCATGATCTGGAGTCATGTAGAAGTTCTAATATCTATAGAACTATGAGAGAACTTTTACTTAACTAATAGGTATCTCAAGCTTTGATTTAGATCCATGAAACACTTGGAGTTTTAGTGTTTATCTTGTAAGAATCCTTCCCAATGAACCATTGCCATCAAGGTTCTACTTCTAGTACTAAACTATGTTTAGTTTCAAGCAAGTCAAGTTTGAATTGTAAACCCCTTCTTTTATCTTGTTTGTTCGGTTTATAAATCCCTATGAGAACTCTAATTAGACTCTTCTATTTAATATCAAACATGTTTTGGTTTATAAGCTCTATAGTTAGGGTGTTTAAGATAGGTTTAAAGTCCTTTCTGGAAGTTCTATAACTATCTGTCGACAGCCGGCCAAAATCTGTCGACAGGCGCACGTCTGACAGAACTTCAGGTTTCTGGACTGTGTGGATCTGTCGACAGATCCCTTGCATCTGTCGACAGATACACACAGAGCCAGACAACATGAACTCTATCTGCTCTCATCTGTCGACAGCCCCTTCTTGGCTGTCGATAGGTACAATGCTGATTCAAATTTCTGCACTCTTTCATGTCCGAATCCATGCCAAAACTTCATCCTAAAAGCCAAGGAAGTTACCCTCTCATTTACCTTGATATTTACTGTCATATTACTGCAAAGTTCATCCACTTTGAGTACCTTAACTTTCCTTTAATTGTTTCTAAAGTTGTCAATTACGAATAGCACTCCGATTGAGTCTATTCTTCGGTATTCGGTAATTGGGTCTATAAAATCTGAACACCTGAGAGTTCATATGCTTGAACACCTTATGAGATGTGAATAAATGGAGATGACATTATTGGGTCTTTGTACCCCCTGTGATTTTATGCCTGAGCAAATAGGGCTAGTCCAGTCCTGGGAGGAGCACCCGAATTCATTTTCGGACCACGTAGAATGATAAGGATGTCTGGCATTGCATCAACTATTTTCTGAATATGGTCATCATAATTTCAGTACTGTGTAAATGATATGTGAATAAATTCTTGAGCTGTATATCTGAGCATGATCTGAGTTTTACTATCATTGCATCAAGCTTACTGTTCTGAAATCTGGTGTGACTCTTTGATATTTCGTTCTATCCTTGTCTTGGCTACCATGTATACATTCTTGAACTATCAACTGAACTATGGAATTTGAATTCTACTGGGCTAGTTAGCTCATTATTTCCTACCATTTTCAGGTAATACAAATGGGGGTGATGCTTAAGGGATTGAGTGCTGAGTGGACCGACATGATGAGAAAGCCAACATGTTTCTATTTCTGTTTAGTAGTGTAAAAGGGATATGTAAATTAAGTTTGTTTTGATCTACTCCTCACTTAGTTGTTATGAGGAGTATCTATGTAATTAAACTTCTGCGTTATGACGATATGAATGGATAAGTAAATATTACCTGTTGTGTCAGTTTTTCTGTCACTCCCGATAAATAGCCTTTTATGAGGACGTGACAGATAAATTTGGTATCAGAGCATTAGTTCGATAAACCTAGGGAAATCAGTGAGTTGGGGTAGAAACATGGGATTAGTTAGCATGATTTTTGTAATCATGTAAATGCTTAACCTGTTAATCATTTCAGAATGGACATGAATGCCCAAGAAAGGTTGGTTGCTGCCATGGAATTGCTACGTCAGGATATAGAATTGTATGCCCAAGTGCAGCGAGAAGCCCACCTGCAAATTAAGGAAGATGTGCTCAACTTGACTACAGGTGCTTTCATGGCAGGCAATCCATGTGCGTCCTTAGAAATTATGAGCCAAGTTATGATCAATCTAGATAACTTGAAGTTGGGACAAGATCTATTGTTCCACCTGTTGCCCAGTTGACGAGCCCAGAGGGGGGGTGAATGGGTCTTTTAAAATAATCTACAAGATACCTGTAACTAAAAATTATTCACACAAAAGTTACTTCGAAGGAGGTTAGTGACTGTTAGTTTAAATATCAAACACACAAAGAAGACAATCACACAACACAAGAATTATCCTGGTTCGGACCTCCTTTCCTTAGGAGTCCTACATCCAGTCCCTAAGCAACAACTCAGGATTTCACTAACTAGGATACAGTCCCCCTAAGGACACAACAACACCCAGCTCAGCTGGTCTTCCTTCACACCCGAAGGGAACAACAACACCATGGATACCTCACCAGGTCTTCCTTCGCAACCGAAGGGAACAACACCCTGGATACCACCAGGTCTTCCTTCACAACCGAAGGGAACAACACCCTGGATACCACCAAGCCTTCCTTCACACCCGAAGGGAACAACAACTCAAAGAGAATTGAATGAAATTCAAGCCCCTAGATCAAGCTTTTAACAAGCCAAGATCTGAAGCCACTAGCACCGAGAGCAAAGAATCTATGCTAAGGACACTCTCAGAACTACACAAGCTCTCTCAGGATTTTCACTACAGTGAGGAGAGCAAAGAGCAAAAGCTAGGAGAAATGAAGTTCTTGGCTCTGGACTTCTTGCAGAAGAATTTGAACGTTTGAACACAAGATGCTTGTTCTCTACTGCGTTGGTTCTTGTTCTTTTCTTCTGTCTTTGAGTTTATATCTTCTTTTTGAAATACTGCCGTTGAAGTAACCGTTGTCTCTTGGATTGATAGACGTTAGACTGTTTGACAATTGGAAGCTTCAACTATCTTTTATCCATTTGAGCATGCAAAGAGATAAGGTCTTCTGACGTTCATAGGTCCAACGTTGTATGATAGAAAGTCTTCAGGACCCTGCACACATTAAATGCTAGAACAACAGACAACTCAAATTGTCTCTTGTTGTCAGTATGCGTTGATGTGAGTATTCATCAGAATAGCAATCCCAAATAGCTTGTTTTTAAAGATGTTTGCAGAGTAAGCACAATAATGGACGATATTGTCTGCATGCATGCAGAGATACGTTCAGAACTCATAAATGCAGGAGTGACAGATAGATATATGCATGACTTTGACTAGTCAATGCTTTAAGAGATAAGATAAAAATCAAGTTGATATAAACTGTAAAGTCGTTGTCTATATGACTTATGAAATCGTTATGAATACTAACAAGTCATTATAGAGAGCAAATCGTTATGAACACTTATCAAGTCATTATGAGCTCTAAAGAAATCGTTGCGCAAAGCAAATCGTTGTGAGCGCTTAAAGAAATCTTTGTGCAAAGCAAATCGTTACGAGCGAGCAAGTCATTGCGAGTTCTTAAAGAAATCATTATTATGACTTATGAAATCGTTACGACAGGCAAGTCGTTGTGAGTTCTAAAGAAATCGTTACGGTAACTTATGAAATCGTTACAACAAGCAAGTCGTTGTGAGTTCTAAAGAAATCATTACGGTAACTTATGAAATCGTTACAACAAGCAAGTCGTTGCGAGTTCTAAAGAAATCGTTACGGTAACTTATGAAATCGTTGAGGCGAGCAAGTCGTTACAAGTTCTAAAGAAATCGTTACGGTAACTTATGAAATCGTTACAACAAGCAAGTCGTTGTGAGTTCTAAAAAATCGTTATGATAACTTATAGAATCGTTGCAGCGAGCAAGTCGTTACGAGTTCTAAAGAAATCGTTGCGATAATTTATAGAGTCGTTATGATAGGCAAGTCGTTGCGCTTTCTAAAGAAATCATTACGATAACTTATAGAGTCGTTATGACAGGCAAGTCGTTACAGTTTCTAAAGAAATCGTTGCGATAACTTATAGAGTCGTTATGACAGGCAAGTCGTTGCGCTTTCTAAAGAAATCGTTGCGATAACTTATAGAGTCGTTATGACAGGCAAGTCGTTGCGCTTTCTAAAGAAATCGTTGCGATAACTTATAGAGTCGTTATGACATCGACTTGATTGAAACAACATGACTTTTCGGTCTTATAAGGAAATCGTTATGAATTTCAACAAAAATCGATATGGACTTAGAGAAATATCATGTTGAAAAGATTAAAGCTTCAGAGAAGTAATGCATACATTTATTGGCTTGATTGACCTTGGAATTTTTTCTGTACTTTAAGACTTATGAAATATTCATTAGATATTATTTATAAAAACTGGTTTAGTTTTGTTAATCACCAAAATACATATGTAATTAATTAAAATTACATGGGGACAGACTGATCATCAATCTCCCCCTTTTTGGTGATGACAAAACTGAATAATAAGCATGGATGAAAAATATTTGAAATTAGTCTGAAGATAAGACATGCTAATTTTCTTCCTTAAAAAAAAAATTTATTGGAATGTATTTCAGTCATGCTAATTTTTCTCCCCCTTTTTGTCATTTAGCAAAAAGACAATCTGAGACAAAGAAAGAAGAGAAAAGACAGAGGCAGATGACCAAGGGAATTTTCATTAACTTTGAGGTGGTACAGGTAAATAGAAGGCAGGAGACAAAAGAGAGGCAAAATGGGAAATGGTTTCCCATGCCTGTGCTTCCTGCTCTTCAAAATGAGTTTTAAAAACTCCAAATGACAAAGAGTAGGATGATCCCATGGAGGAAGCCATCCTTTTGAGATGAAGATCTAGGTGCTGATAGAGAAGATCAGCATATGCATTATTGTCCATGCTCATCTTGAGGAAATGACGAGTCCCAAAGCTGGCACAGGTGAGGAATTGGTCCATGGTCACAGGATAGTGGTTGTGGTTGTCTCTGAGAGCCTTGTGCATAGCCACATAAACTTTGTATCTTTCCTCCCAGACTTTGAAAGGGTCATCAATAAGATGAATGGAATTCATATCCAAGAAGGTAGCTGGAGAAATGGCTGGTTTGCCTTCCCTGGCCTGAGCCTCATTGAGTGAAAACAGCTGCTGAGCTGACAGAGGATAGAACTTGGACCATTCTGAGGAAGTCAGCCTTTCACATTCAGATAGAATGGGGGCTAGAACTTCAGCACTTACATGCCCCTGGTGATATTCCCTAAATAGGAATCTAGGAAAAGCAACCAGGCAGCCTTTCTGTACTTTAATTCTGCCCATTACCCTGGCAAAACGCTCAAAGATGATGGATCCTACAGAGGATTCCATGACAAGGAAATGGATTTGAGGAAGGGCTATCTCTTCAGGTACTTGGAGGGTAGAAAAATCTACCTGAACATCTGAAGTATGAGAGATGTCTGGAGAGAGAGCTGAATTGGCCCTTTTGAACTGGCTGAGCTGAACTTCAGGAAGTCGATGGACATATCTATAGTTGTTGAACAACACATAGTGTCTGACCATCTTGATTTCCTTTTGAATGAAGGGTGCCCAAAGTTCTTGGTGATACATCCTGAACCACTCAGACAAGGTCAGGGAGTGGTCCCTTGGAGGGAATCTAGCAGATTTGGCAAGAATGAATTTCTTGAGGAGATCCTTGTGACCTTTGCCACATTGATCTTCAGTTTTGGAGTGGGCAAGAGAGAAGATTTTGGACTTTTCGGATTTTGAAAGAGAAGTATAGGGAAGAATGGTGTGCAAATGATCTGAGAGATTTTGAAAGGGTAGGTTAATGATGGTGGCAAGAACAACTTTGGAAAGGTATTCCCTATGCAGTGGGTTATGTTTGTTGTCCACTGTGAGAGAAAACCATAAAGGTGGGTATTTGGGTTCAGAGGAAAGGGAGGAAGTAGAAGTGAGTTTCCTCTTCTTGGGGGCAGGACTGGAAGGGTTTGCCCTATGAATGTACTCCCCAACCTTCAGCACAGACCTAAGAATGCCTTCCTCAAACTCATCATTTATCTTTTCCATAAAGGGAGAGTTAAGTTGGGCTCTTTCAGGTATGATAGTGATGAAAGAGGGTGGAGGAGTAGGATGAAGAAAAGAATGTGATATAGTAGGGAGGTCATCAACTGGTCCAAGGGAGGGACCAGAGGAGGAGGAGGAGGCTCCAGCTGAGGATGCTGGAGGGACCTCAAGGATAGGAGAAGGAGAAGGAATTGTAGTAGAGGAGGTAGGAGATAAGGTGGAATGAGGAGGAAATGGAGTAGGTGAAGAAATTGGTCTGGATTGAGGCTTTTTGAATGTTTGGGGAGCAGGAGGAGCTGTAGGAGCTGAGGGTGGAGTTGGAGGGATAGGTGTGTGAGAGGGAGAAGAGGGAGCTGGGGGCTTGGGTGCTAAGGATTCTTCTGCCTCTTTCTGCACAGACTCACTCTCCAATGGCCCTGATGGCCCTGACCCTTGCTCAGATGGCCCTGGAGGCCCTTCAACCTGATCACCTGGCCCAGATGGCCCTTCAACATTCACTGCTGCCTCTGCTGGTGCTGCTGCTTCTGGCCCTGTTGGCCCTGCTTCTTCTGGTGATGTTGCTGCTTCTGGTGCTGGCCCTGATGGCCCAGACACATTTTCTCCAAGCTCCTGAGCTGCTTGAGGAGGAGGAGCTTGAATTCCAACTGCCTTGATAATATCCGAGAGCATGCATTTCATGCTACTCATCTCCTTATTAAACCATTTCATAGCATTTCGGATTTGAGCTAACTCTTTGTTGGCTGAAGCTTGGCTCAGAAATATAGAATTTACATCTGACTGGAGAGAACATAATAGCTCACCTTGCACATTCAGCCTTTCAATCACTGGCTTCAAATTTATAACAATTTTCTGTTTGACCTGCCTCTCAAAAGGTGTATCAGCCAGGAGAGGAACTTCAGAGGCAACTTCTTTTCCTTTCTTCTTGCCTTCTTTTGATGGAGGAGGTTGATCATCATCTGAGCTCGAAGAGCTTGCAGTCTCCCCTTCTCTGTCATACAAGTTTGGAGAATCTCTATGCCTTTCCTCCTGACCATCAACAACTGGAGTTGCTTCTACTGATCCTTCTTTTGATAGATCCCCCTCAATAGGAGCATCTTCATCATTTGGTACTTGCTCCCCCTGAATGGGAGCATCCGCCATCACAGAGTCACCCTGAGCAGCTGGGTGCTCTAGCTCTACTGGAATATCTTCCATTGGTACATCAATGTGGCCTGATGCCACTGCCTCTTCAGCAACTCTGCCACTATTTTCTGGAGAACTAGTGGTGGAAGGGATCGAATCAATAATATCTGAGAGAATAGATGCAACGACAGTTGAGGGTAGTGGGTCCTCAACTGGAATAATATCCTCTGGGAGAATATCCTCAATTCTCCTCTCTGCAAAATTTAGAGCTAATTCTTCTGAAAATTCTGAAGCTGCTACTGATACTCTTTCTTCTTCTACTGCAATTTCAGGCTGAACTTCTGCTATAGAGGGGCCTGATGATTCTACTGCCCCAACTGCTGAAACTGACTCCACTGGCCATTCTGGAATCATAGCAGCTGATCCCATTTCCTGATGAACAACTGAGGCGTCGTCAATGATGGCTTCGCCTTCAGCGACTGAAGCCTTGGACCAGACACCATTTTCGACAGAGAAGCCACTCTTCTTCAGGTTCCTGGACCTGATTGCTTGGCCCATTTTCTCTACAACTGCCCTAGAAAGATCAACACCGAAGTGTTTGAAGATCTTGGTAAGTAGGTGGGCATAGGGCAGGGACACATTTAACTTGCTCTTAGTGTCCCAAATCTGATCTCTGGAAAATTTCATTCTTTCCATCATCACTGCGGCCATATTTATCTCCTTATTTTGAATGGCCCAGTACATCATGTCAGAGTCGGCCTTTGTGCAAGATGAAAATGTTGCACTTCTGGGAACTAGGATTTGACATACAATAAAATGAAGGAGGCGGTTGAAAGCAGTTAGTTGATTTATATCAAGCTTGCCATCCCTTAGCTTGAAGCCCGGCCCTACAATTCCCAAACCTTTCACTTGGGCGTCCACAGTGTGAACCCCACTAAACCCGGAAGTCTTCACATCAAACAACATCTTCAGCAACTCAGGGTCTATTCTAATCAGGGCTCCCTTTACTGAAGAAACTAAGGACCCATCTTCCTCTGATTTCAAACAAACGAAGAATGCTTTTACAAGGTCTGGATAACTAACCTCCGAAAAGGTGGTAACTCCCGTCCACTGCATCTGATTGATCAATTCTACCACGCTGCTCATTCCATTTTTCCTCAGATTAGCAACATCAACTTCTTTATTGCCACAGAGCTTCGTCTTCACAAAGGTAAACCTCTCCTGCTGCTCAGGAGTGAGAAATTCGGCGCTGTAGCCACCCAAACTGCCGGCGATGACTAGAGCGGCCATGGATTCAGGTGGGAAAGTCTCTCGAGGGTTGAAATGGAAGGAGAAGAGAAGGAATCCTCAAGAAATTTTGCGAGAAGGAGGAGGAAGGTTCAAATTTGCAGAGGGTTGGGGTATGAGTTGTTAGGGCATCGGCTCATGCGACAGGATGAAAGGGGGGAAAAAGTAGACGATGAGATACGAATCGTTGTGCCATTGATTTTATGAATAAATAAATGCACTCGGGAAAGTGAGGCACCAAAAGGCGGCAGAAGAGGACAAAAGAGTTTGACTATTCAAACCGACTTCAATGAGAGAGTGGTTACAAAGGATAATTTGAATTTCTTTTGCTTAAAGCCATAGAGGGAAAAACTACTTAATTCTGAAATTTAATGTCCCAGTTTTAAACAAACATTTTTCACAAATTGCACATGCCTAATTCCCTTCTAAGAGATGTGAATCTCTCCTCGGGTAAGGCTTTTGTGAAAATGTCTGCTAACTGACCATTTATATCAATAAAGGATATTTCAATATTATCATTTGCTACATGATCACGAATAAAATGATATCTAACCTCAATATGCTTGGTCCTTGAATGTTGAACTGGATTCTTGGTGAGATTTATGGCACTGGTGTTGTCACACAACAGTGGGATGGATTTGATGTTTAATCCGAAATCTTCAAGTTGTTGCTTTATCCATAAGAGTTGTGTACATCAACTTCCAGCAGCTATGTATTCAGCTTCAGCTGTAGATAGTGCCACTGAATTTTGTTTCTTTGAAGACCAAGATATCAAACATCCTGCAAGAAATTGACAACAACCACTGGTGCTTTTTCTATCTAATTTGCATCCAGCATAGTCAGCATCAGAATAACCTACTAAGCTAATTTCACAACATTTTGAATACCACAGACCTAAGTCATGAGTTCTTGCTAAATATCTAAATATTCTTTTCACAGAAATTAAATGTGATTCCCTAGGATCGGCCTGATACCTAGCACACATGCATACACTAAATAGAATATCAGGTCTACTAGCTGTTAAGTAAAGTAATGATCCAATCATACCTCTGTAGATCTTTTGATCTACTTTCTTACCATCTTTATCACTGTCCATCCTTGTTGATGTACTCATTGGTGTTGACAGTGGCTTGGTATTATCGTATCCAAATTTCTTCAAGAGTTCTTTTGTGTACTTTGCTTGACAGATGTGAGTTTCTTCCTTTCCTTGCTTGATTTGTAGTCCAAGGAAATAATTAAGTTCTCCCATCATGCTCATTTCAAATTCTCCCTGCATCAACTTTTCAAAATACTTGCAAAGGGATTCATCAGTAGAACCAAAAATAATATCATCTACATAAATTTGGACTAGTAGAATGTTTTTGACCTTTGACTTTATGAAAAGAGTACTACCTACTTGACCTCTACTGAAACCATGGTTTAAAAGAAAAGAACTAAGTCTTTCATACCAGGATCTAGGTGCTTGCTTTAAACCATATAATGCTTTGTGTAATTTGAAAACGTGATCCGGAAAATCAGTATCATCAAAACCTGGAGGTTGTTCTACATAGACTTCCTCCTTAATAAAACCATTCAAAAATGCAGACTTAACATCCATTTGAAATAATTTCAAATCTAATGTGGATGCATATGCAAGCAAAATTCTAATTGCCTCAAGTCTAGCTACAGGTGCATAGGTTTCATCGAAATCTATACCTTCCTCTTGTGAATAGCCTTGAGCTACCAATCTGGCCTTGTTTCTTAGGATCACACCAGTTTCATCCAGTTTATTTCTGAACACCCATTTGGTGCCAATGACTGGATGGTCTAATGGTCTAGGAACAAGTGACCATACTTGGTTTCTCTTGAATTGATTTAATTCATCTTGCATGGCTAATATCCAAGATTCATCACAAAGAGCTTCATTGATTGTCCTCGGCTCTATTTGAGAAACAAATGCTAGATAATCATAGGGAATTACATTACATCTTGTTCTTACCCCTACAGATGGATCACCAATAATATTTTCGAGTGGGTGATCTTTCTTGTGTCTCCATTCATTTGGAAGATTTTCATGAGTAATTTCTTCTTGTTGCAAGTCTTCCAGAGGTGGATCATCCTTGTCCTCAATTGATGTATTCTTTAGTTTCTTGGACAGCTTATCTGCATCATCATTATCACTATCTTCTTCCTTTCTCAAGGAAGGGTTAGTTTCATCAAAAATAATATGTACAGACTGTTCAATTAACAAAGTGCGTTTATTAAATACTCTATAGCCTTTGGGTTTAGAGGTGTACCCCATGAAGATGCCTTCATCTGATTTGGCATCCAGCTTACCAATGTCCCTTTTTCCATTGTTGTGGATGAAACAAGGACATCCAAAAGTCCTGAAGTGGCTGATCTTTAGCTTCTTCCCTTTGAACAGTTCATATGCAGTCTTCTTCAGGATTGGCCTGATCATTACTCGGTTGATAATGTAGCTTGCTGTGTTGACTGCTTCAACCCAGAAGTATCTTGGCAGATCATATTCTGAGAGTATAGTTCTTGCCATATCCAATAAGGTTCTATTCTTTCTCTCAGCGATACCGTTTTGCTGTGGTGTTCTTGGTGCTGAGAAATTATGCTCAATTCCCTGATCATCACAGAATCTAGCAAACTTTTCATTCTGAAATTCACCACCATGATCTGATCGGATAAACACAATGCTGAACTTCTGATCTTTCTGGACTTTCTTGTTGAAACTGACAAAATTTTCGAAAGTGTCATCTTTATGCTCTAGGAATGATACCCAAGTGAATCTTGAGTAGTCATCGACTATGACAAATCCAAAGTCTTTTCCTCCAAGACTGGTAGTCCTCATTGGCCCAAATAGATCCATATGAAGGAGCTCTAAGGGTTTTGAAGTGGTCACCACCGTCTTTGACTTGAAAGAGCTCTTGGTGTGCTTTCCCTTAGCACAAGGTCTACAGACACCATCCATTTTTGCACTGACCTTAGGTAGACCTTCCACAAGATTCTTCTTCAGCAATTTTCTCACGCCATCTATACTGCAATGACCTAGTCGTCTGTGCCATAATTCAGTAGATTTATCCTTATTTGCTGCTAGACAGACGTCTTGTTCCTTGAGTTCCTCAAGATAGAGCACATGCAAATTCTTTTCTCTATTAGCTTCAAAGATGACTACTCCATCCTTCAGTATGCTGCACTTTTGTAACGCCCCAGAAATTTAAAAGATTAAGAAAATAGAACTAATTTGATTAAAATACTTTAGAGTTGTTAATAAAATATGAAAATTTGATGATAGACATAGTTTGGGGTAATGAATATTATCCCAGTGTCGCACCTCGAAATGCGTGCCTCCTCAGGGTGAAACCGGAAAACGACGTCGAAATAAAAATCTGAGAACATCATAATTTCTAGAAAAATGTGGAGAAATTTAATATGTAATCATATGAATTTTTCGATGTACGGATTTCAAGGTATAGTCGACACGACCATTTTTCGGGTGATTTTTCACCTATTACAAAATAAAATCTAAAAATTTATTAAAAATCACCACAATTAGTAAAACAACCATATTAGTTTATGGTTAAAATTTCATGGCAATCAGATATGGTTTGGATAAGTTTCTTTAAGAAACAAATGGCCAGTTGAATTTTGGGGGAATTACGCAATGGGTTTTCTGGGTAAATTTCAATGGGTTACGTGGAGGTGTCTGGTGAGGCCAACACCTAAATTGGAGATGGTAACACCTCAATTACCAGGTGTAACTTGCAAAACATGCATGGGTTAGGTGGCTAAGGATGGTTAAACGGGGTTTTTTTTACCCCAACACCTGTAACATTGCGTGGCTCTGTGCATGGTAATGGTTGAGCCTATAAAAAACCTCCCACAACCTTCGTATACACCTTTCTCCACTCTAGCAGGTGTATGTGTGTTGCAGCAGAGGATACTCCACTGTTAGGCTGTTGAGTTGAGTGCCAACTCTTCTTGGAAGGGCTTCCACGACAGCTCTGGTTTCATTCTCTCAGAAGGATTGCTGTGGAGTTTGTTCTACGATCAAGTGTGCAATTGTCCTTCTATAATTTCTCTGGATTTCTGAGTCAAGGATCTCATTCTCACTTCAACAAGGTAGGATTCTCCTCTTGATCTTTCCAATTTCTTCTACCACCTCACTTGGATTCTCTGGGTGGTGGCATGAAGAAATCTAAGACCAATGTTAAAAATCCAGACAATTGTGAAATCTGGAAACTTGATATTGATCCTATTGTTACCAAGGTTTAGAAATCATGTTCATGATAGGAAATCAACATGTCATCATGTTTTAGCTGATCCACAAGTCATAAGTATCTACATCTTGTTATCTTCAAACCATTCAACACAAATTAGAGTGTTGCTTCTATTGTGTAGATTAGATAGAACCTCAACGGTTTTCTATGTTTAGCTAACTGTAGGTGTTGAGAGGTGGTAAGACTCTTAAGTTAGTTCAATTCATATAAGATCAACGTAGAAGGATGAGGAGAAAAGAGTTCAAAGAAGAGGAACTCCTTATTATCCACGTTGAGCTCACCTTTAGCTAGAACACCCTTGTAAATTAAGTCCCATGATCTTCAGTTTTCAGATCATGTCTACATGAGTTTTATATTTGAAACCACACTTGTTTAGGGTCCAAATCATGTTAGGATCATTAGAGCAACTTTATAGAACCATTGGAGGTTGAATGGAATAGCCTTCAGTCAGTTTACACAGCCCCTGTCGACAGACGAAGGTCTGCCTGTCGACAGGAACCCCTGGCCAGAACCCAGAACTTTCAGCCTGAGTGCATCTGTCGACAGATCCATGCTGGCTGTCGACAGATACACATAGAGCTGAAAACCCAGCTCTGGCAGTGCAGCCCCTGTCGACAGCAGACCAAGGCCTGTCGACAGATCATGACCAAACCTTGTTTCTAGCCTTGTTTTGACCCCGTTCTTTCATGAAAATCATACTCTTTTGTTCTACTTGTTAGTATACCTTTAGATTATGTATTTTTCTACCAAAACAACCATTTAAACCAATCAAGTTAACCTTCTTGTCACTTTGAGTTATTTCTACAAGTTCCGAACAAAATTGTCCTCGTGAAATTGTTAATTTCTGAAATCAGTGACGGAATCAAGTCCTTTGATTCTCTTGTGCAAACCTTGAGTGACTTTGAGTAAAACCTTTGTACTTCCTTGATTCATTACAAAGGTAAGAGTATGGTGATGACAAATTGTGAGTCTTGGACTCAATCTAAGA
This sequence comes from Colocasia esculenta, assembly GCA_014218235.1. Classification (NCBI taxonomy): domain Eukaryota; kingdom Viridiplantae; phylum Streptophyta; class Magnoliopsida; order Alismatales; family Araceae; genus Colocasia; species Colocasia esculenta. Next base: position 20,229,885 of record CM024755.1, on the reverse strand, counting down.
GTTTATGCTTGGCAAATAAGGGCTAGTCTAGTCCTGGGAGGAGCACCCAAATTCGTTTAAGTGGCCGCGCGGAACGATAAAGGATTAGTGGATGTTTGGCATAGCATCATTAAGTGTTTGATTGGTCATCATTTCATGTTATTGTGTGTTCATATGAGTTTAATACAATTCGTGAATGTTACTATGAATCCTTGAATCTTGAGTTCATTGTTCCATAACTTTGCTATCTAGTGTCAGATAGCAATCTCAGTTTAGTTTGCAAAAGCATGATTACATGTATAACTTCTTGTCACTTACCTTGTATCTTGATCTCCTTGATTATAGACTTGAATCCTACTGAGCTAGTTAGCTCACAGAATTCTATTTTTCAGGTAATCCAGATGGAACGAATGTTTAAGGGGAATAGTGTGCTGAGTGAACTACCAACCTACAAGGAGCTAATTACGATGGTTTTCTATAGTGTTTAGCATAGTAAATGTGATGTAATAAGTTTCTGTTGACTTGTTCCTCATGAGATCTAAATGAGGAAACTTTTGTAATAAGACACTTATGAGGTTATCTTTTATGAATGGATATCGTGTCTTTTCCGTGTATGTATGTTATATTCTGTCACTTCCGATAAATAGTTTAATTTATTAGGACGTGACAACTTTGACTCTTGAAACTTGATCTGATGGCCTCTGTCACACAGCTGGCTGATGCTAATAAGGTTGTGCTTCAATCCCTTGACTAATAACACATCTTCTATGACTATTTTTCCTTTGTTATTTACAGAGCCACTGCCTATCACTGTTCCTTTCCCATTATCTCCATAAGTGACTGTTCCTTATTCAACTTGGAGATGAGAGAATAACTTCTGGTTTCCTGACATGTGCCTTGAGCACCCACTATCCAAATACCATTTGGATGCTCGAGGGATAACCTGAAATAAAAACATCAAGTTTTAGGTACCCAAATTCTTTTGGGTCCTGATGGGTTAGTGTCATTTATTTTACCTTTTATTATCCATTTCTTATGTCTTGTTGGGCATGTCGTTATGATATGTCCTAACTTGTTGCAGTGACTACAGCAGGATAATTTGGTTACTTTTTCTATATATTTGAAACTAGCTTTGTATGCTATATCTTGTTCAGGTACAAATTTTGGTGTTGGATATGTTTTAGGATAAACTATGGTTTCCTCATTATCTGGGGGTGTATATCCTAATCCATTTTTCTTCTTACCTGATCTTCTAGCACCTTTTAATATGAGGTAGTTTTTACCATTAGTGAATTTTTCTAATGTGCTAGATAACTGTATATTTTCTTCTGTTAGTGTTTTGATTTCAGTTCTTAGTTTGTTTATATTTTCCTGTTTTTCAAGTTCAATTATTTGTTCATTCTTAGCTTTTAAGTCTTCACATAACAGTTCATTTCTTCTTTTAAGTTCAGTTATTTGACTTTCTAATTGATCATTTTCTGATTTTAGATCTGAGTTTGTATTTTCTATACAAACTATGTTCTTCTTGCTTACCTTTAATAGTTTGGTTACTTCTTTATATTTTTCATATAGTTCGTTGAAGGTTTCTTCTAAACTATCGGAATCTGAACCATTGCATGAATCAAAAGAAGAGTCAGAGGTTACCTTTTCTTCAGTATTAGCCATGAAGGCCAAGTTGGCTTCTTCTTCATCACTGCAGGAGCTTGACTCATTGTCTGAGTCGCTGCTGTTTTCCCATGCTGCTGCCATCGCCTTCTTTTTGTACTTTCTGAACTTCTTGGAGCTGTCTTTCTTCCTGAACTCCGGCTTCTTAAATTTTGGACACTCAGCTTTAATGTGTCCAGGCTTCTTACACTCATAGCAGATGGGTTCTGCTTTCTTCATCTCTTTTCCATCTGGCTTCTTGAAGTCCTTATTCCTTTTGAAGTGCCTTCTACCTGATTGGAACTTCTTCTTCTTAGCCAAAATCCGCTGCAATCTTTTAGATAGCATTGCTTCCTCATTCTCGCTGTCTGCATCACTTTCACTCTCAGCTGAACTTGTTTCTTGTGAATCTTCTTCAGCTTTTAAGGCGTTGGAGTGCTTCTTTCTGCTAGATGATTCTCCCAGCCTTTCCATCTTGATCTCATGGGCCATGAGGGACCCAATGAGCTTTTCTACTGACATTCTCTTCAGGTCATTGGCTTCTTCTATTGCTGTGACCTTTGGGGTCCATGAGGACGGAAAGGATCTAAGTATTTTTCTCACCATGTCTCCAATCTCATAAGTTTCCCCCAGACCAGCTAGTCCATTTGTGATGTTAGTGAACCGGCTGAACATTTGAGTTATGGATTCACCTGATTGCATATGAAATCTCTCATACTGAGTGACAAGAATGTCGATTCTTGTTTCCTTTACCTTGTATGTGCCTTCATATGTGATCCTGAGCTTTTCCCACATTTCCATTGAGGATTTGCAGGCAGAAACTCTGTTGAACTCCTTCTTACTTAGAGCACAGCATAAGATGCTCTTTGCTTTGCAATTCAAGGAGATCTTCTTTCTGTCATCATCTGTCCATTGAGCTTTTTCATTTGTGACTACCAGATCACCTTCTTCTACTATGGACCAAATTTGATAGTCGTGGCCTTGTAGAAAGTATTCCATTCTGGTCTTCCAGTAAGGATAATCTTCACCATCGAAGAGAGGGGGTCGGTTGACAGACTGACCTTCAATGTTGCCTTGGGCTGCCATGGATCTTTACTCTTCAGATCGTTGGATCCTTTCTTTGTCGAAGAGACTAGCTCTGATACCACTTGTTGCCCAGTTGACGAGCCCAGAGGGGGGGTGAATGGGTCTTTTAAAATAATCTACAAGATACCTGTAACTAAAAATTATTCACACAAACGTTACTTCGAAGGAGGTTAGTGACTGTTAGTTTAAATATCAAACACACAAAGAAGACAATCACACAACACAAGAATTATCCTGGTTCGGACCTCCTTTCCTTAGGAGTCTTACGTCCAGTCCCTGAGTAACAACTCAGGATTTCACTAACTAGGATACAGTCCCCCTAAGGACGCAACAACACCCAGCTCAGCTGGTCTTCCTTCACACCCGAAGGGAACAGCAACACCCTGGATACCTCACCAGGTCTTCCTTCGCAACCGAAGGGAACAACACCCTGGATACCACCAGGTCTTCCTTCACAACCGAAGGGCACAACACCCTGGATACCACCAGGTCTTCCTTCACACCCGAAGGGAACAACAACTCAAAGAGAATTGAATGAAATTCAAGCCCCTAGATCAAGCTTTTAATAAGCCAAGATCTGAAGCCATTAGCACCGAGAGCAAAGAATCTATGCTAAGCACACTCTCAGAACTACACAAGCTCTCTCAGGATTTTCACTACAGTGAGGAGAGCAAAGAGCAAAAGCTAGGAGGAATGAAGTTCTTGGCTCTGGACTTCTTGCAGAAGAATTTGAACGTTTGAACACAAGATGCTTGTTCTCTACTGCGTTGGTTCTTGTTCTTTTCTTCTGTCTTTGAGTTTATATCTTCTTTTTGAAATACTGACATTGAAGTAACCGTTGTCTCTTGGATTGATAGACGTTAGACTGTTTGACAATTGGAAGCTTCAACTATCTTTTATCCATTTGAGCACGCAAAGAGATAAGGTCTTCTGACGTTCATAGGTCCAACGTTGTATGATAGAAAGTCTTCAGGACCCTACACACATTAAATGCTAGAACAACAGACAACTCAAACTGTCTCTTGTTGTCAGTATGCGTTGATGTGAGTATTCATCAGAATAGCAATCCCAAATAGCTTGTTTTTAAAGATGTTTGCAGAGTAAGCACAATAATGGACGATATTGTCTGCATGCATGCAGAGATACGTTCATAACTCATAAATGCAGGAGTGACATATAGATATATGCGTGACTTTGACTAGTCAATGCTTCAAGAGATAAGATAAAAATCAAGTTGATATAAACTGTAAAGTCGTTGTCTATATGACTTATGAAATCGTTATGAATACTAACAAGTCATTATAGAGAGCAAATCGTTATGAACACTTATCAAGTCGTTATGAGCTCTAAAGAAATCGTTGCGCAAAGCAAATCGTTGTGAGCGCTTAAAGAAATCTTTGTGCAAAGCAAATCGTTACGAGCGAGCAAGTCATTACGAGTTCTTAAAGAAATCGTTATGGTGACTTATGAAATCGTTACGACAGGCAAGTCGTTGTGAGTTCTAAAGAAATCGTTACGGTAACTTATGAAATCGTTACAACAAGCAAGTCGTTGTGAGTTCTAAAGAAATTGTTACGGTAACTTATGAAATCGTTACAACAAGCAAGTCGTTGTGAGTTCTAAAGAAATCGTTACGGTAACTTATGAAATCATTACAACAAGCAAGTCGTTGTGAGTTCTAAAGAAATCGTTACGGTAACTTATGAAATCGTTGCGGCGAGCAAGTCGTTACAAGTTCTAAAGAAATCGTTACGGTAACTTATGAAATCGTTACAACAAGCAAGTCGTTGCGAGTTCTAAAGAAATTGTTATGATAACTTATAGAATTGTTGCGGTGAGCAAGTCGTTACGAGTTCTAAAGAAATCGTTGCGATAACTTATAGAGTCGTTATGACAGGCAAGTCGTTGCGCTTTCTAAAGAAATCGTTGCGATAACTTATAGAGTCGTTATGACATCGACTTGATTGAAACAACATGACTTTTCGGTCTTATAAGGAAATCGTTATGAATTTCAACAAAAATCGATATGGACTTAGAGAAATATCATGTTGAAAAGATTAAAGCTTCAGAGAAGTAATGTATACCTTTATTGGCTTGATTGACCTTGGAATTTTTTCTGTACTTTAAGACTTATGAAATATTCATTAGATATTATTTATAAAAACTGGTTTAGTTTTGTTAATCACCAAAATACATATGTAATTAATTAAAATTACATGGGGACAGACTGATCATCACCACCAAGTTGAGGATCATTGGGAGGCATTGACTGATGTAGCTAGAGAGCTGTACCATGGGGCCGGAGTAGAGCAGCAAGCATTGCAATTGGAAACTATTATAGATCTTACCCGAAACTAGAAGAAGACGTAGACCACTCATCTTTTTGTATACCTCTCTTTTTGTGTAAACACTGATTGTATATATGTAACTCCCATATGTATGTGGAGTGAGAGGTTAGTGGAGGTTGGAGTTTTGTATATATGGTAAACTTGGTAGGAGAAGGTTGTGATATATTTTGTGGATACATGGGGATATATTACAATGTAAATATTTGACTTGATAATATAGATGGTGTGTTATGTGAAATTGAATTGTGTATGTGATGAATGCAAGATTGTGATGTTTGTGAAATTAATGAATGTATTACTGAATATTTCATATTCCTTTTGATTTAATCATGGAGGGTGGTGATGCTAATTTGAGGAAGATGGAAAGTTCTATGCATGATTTGACCCGTGTAATGAAGGTAGTAGCTAGAAATAATAGTCATAATGGGACAAGCTTGTTCAAGGATTTTCGAAGCCTGGACCCTCCGAGATTCGCAGGAAGTACGGATCCGGATGAAGCTGAGAATTGGCTAAAAGACATTGAAAGAATATTCAGAATGATTAAGTGTACGGAAGAAGAAAAGGTTCGTCTCACTACATTCCAATTGGATCGGGATGCTCGTGCTTGGTGGGAAACTGTGGAAGCCACCCTGGAAGATTCAAATCAAGTTAGTTGGGAAAAGTTTGTAGAATTGTTTAATGAGCAATATTTCTCTGAGGTGGTTCAGGAGAAGAAAGCAAATGAATTTGCTGGTTTAAAGCAGCTAAGAATGTCGGTATCCGAGTATGAGGCTCAATTTGCCCGGTTGTCAAAATATGCTCCTCATCTTATATCCACGGAAAAGCTAAAGGCTAAGAGGTTTATGAATGGACTGCGTCCTAATTTTATTACGCAGTTAACTCCTCATCTGATTACTACCTATTCAGAAATGGTAAAAAGAGCCTTGGCATTTGAAGCTGCGAACGAAACTGTGGATAAGATTAGAGGGAAATATGGAGAAGGGTCTTCAGATCGAAAAAGGAAGTATGAGTCGGGGAATGCCCCGAAGATTCAGCAAGCTGCTAAGAAGGCATGCAAAGCTCCGGTAGGAAGTAAGGAGGTTTGTAAGCATTGCCATCGTATCGGGCATAAGATTGAGAATTACTGGCGTAAATTGGGTGCATGTTTCCGGTGTGGTCGCACTCAACACCGAATTCCGGACTGCCCGATGGCTAAGACAGCACCAACAAATAAGAACCCCCAAGTTAAGCAAGGAAGACTACAAGCCATTCAAGATGTGGAACCTGAATCCCCGCAGGAAGGCAGATTGATTGAAGGTACTTTATTAGTAAACTCAAAACCTGCATTTGTGTTGTTTGATTCTGGAGCTACGCACTCTTTCATTAGTTATGAGTTTGCTAAACTGTTGGATATAAAGTCCGTTCCATTAACCACACAACTTGAGGTTGCAACTCCTTTAAGTGAGGTTAAAAAGCTTAAAGAATATTACCCTGTTAGCCAGATTATTGTCAAAGGACATGATTTACCTGATGATCTGATATGTTTAGAAATGTGGGATTATGATGTAATCCTTGGGGTTGATTGGCTATCGAAAAACCATGCAAATCTAGATTGCCAATTGAGACAAGTGACTTTCCTAGGAGAGGAAAATTATTCTATAAGTTTTGATAAACCCCAAACCAAGAGAATACCGATAATTTTAGCAGTGAAAGCTTGTAAGTTAGTACAGAAAGGTTGTCAAGGATATTTGGCTTCCGTGACCCTATTAAATCAGAGCATTGCGGGATTGGAAGATATTCCGGTAGTAAGAGAATTTCTTGATGTTTTCCCTGAAGAGCTACTTGGCGTACCACCTAATAGAGAGGTGAATTTTTCAATTGAGTTGGTACCAGGAGCCACACCAATTTCTAGAACACCCTACAGAATGTCAATAGAAGAACTGAAAGAACTGAAAAGACAATTGTTGGAATTAATAGAGAAGGGATTGATCATTAGACCCAATACCTCACCTTGGGGTGCTCCGGTACTGTTTGTTAAAAAGAAAGATGGATCTATGCGGTTGTGCATAGATTATCGGCAGTTAAATCAATTGACTATAAAGAATAAGTACCCACTTCTGAGAATTGATGATCTATTTGATTAATTGTCTGGAGCTCAGTGCTTTTCCAAGGTTGATTTAAGATCTGGATATCATCAGCTTAAAATTCAAGAATCAGATATTTATAAAATGACTTTTCGAACAAGATATGGACATTATGAATTTGTAGTGATGTCGTTTGGACTGACCAATGCACCAGCTGCATTTATGCGGTTGATGAATGATGTATTCAGGTCTTATTTAGATCAGTTTGTGGTTGTATTCATTGATGATATACTGATCTACTCCAATAGTATAAAGGAGCATGAAACTCATCTGCGGATCACTTTGCAATTGTTACGAGACAATAAGTTATATGCAAAGTTTAGCAAGTGTGAATTTTGGTTGAAAGAAGTAATGTTCTTAGGACACATTATTTCTAAAGAAGGTCTATCAGTAGACTCTTCAAAGATTGAAACCATAAAGAAATGGAAGCAACCTAAGAATCTCACTGAAGTAAGAACTTTTCTGGGCATGGCCAGTTACTACCGGCGATTTGTCAAAGATTTTTCTAGAATTGCCTCACCTCTTACACAGTTGACTAGAAAAGGAACTACTTTTATCTGGAATGAGAATTGTGAGGAAGCATTCCAATTATTAAAAGAATGTCTGTCATTTGCACCAATTCTAGCTTTGTCGGTGGAAGGAAAAATATTTGAGGTTTATACCGATGCTTCCAACATTGGATTGGGATGTGTATTGATGCAAGATAGAAGAGTAATTGCCTATGCATCAAGACAGTTGAAGACTCACGAGAAGAACTACCCAGTACATGACTTAGAATTGGCTGTTGTGGTCTTTGCTCTCAAGCTTTGGAGACACTACCTATATGATAACCAATTCATAGTGTACTCCGATCATAAGAGTCTCAAGTATTTGTTTTCACAAAAAGAACTGAACATGAGACAAAGGAGATGGATGGAATATATCAAAGACTATGATTTCAAGATTGAATACCATCCGGGAAAAGGAAACACTGTGGCTGACGCACTTAGCAGAAATCCTATAGCCAAGATGTTTCGGTTGCAAGTAAGGGAATGGAAATTGTTGGAAGAATTTTCCACATTGAGCTTGAAAGTTGAAACACAAGGGGAAAGAATGGTGATAAGCAATTTGGTAGTGCAGTCAGATTTACTGAAGCAAATTAATGAGCAGCAGGACAATGATCCTATATTGGTAGGAATCAGAGAAAAATTGGCTTCTAAACCTGATTTTAATAAAGATTTTCATGGAAATCTTCGATTCCGGGACAGATTGTGTGTACCGGATAATCCCGAAATCAAGAAACAGATCTTAGAAGAAACTCATCGGTCTCACTATACTATTCATCCCGGAGCTGTCAAAATGTATCAGGATTTGAAGAAGTATTTCTGGTGGTGCAACATGAAAAGGATATTGTGGAATTTATTACAAAATGTTTGACCTGTCAGAAAATTAAGGCAGAACACCAGAAACCTGTAGGAAAATTAAAACCACTTGAGATACTAGAGTGGAAATGGGATAGCATTGGTATGGATTTTATTGTGGGATTACCTAAAACACAAAGTGGATTTGATACTATCTGGGTAATTATTGACAGACTTACCAAATCAGCTTATTTCTTAGCAATAAAGATAAGATGGTCTGTTAATATTTTGGCAGCATTATATATGAAAGAAATTGTACGTTTGCATGGAATTCCAAAGAACATAGTTTTTGACCGAGATGCAAGATTTACTTCGCATTTTTGGAGAGAATTACAGGATGCTTTGGGAACAAAATTAAAATTTAGTACCGCATTTCACCCTCAAACAGATGGACAGACCGAACGGGTGAACCAAATTGTTGAGGATATGTGCCGTGCTTGTGTATTAGAGTTCGGAAATGACTGGAACACTCATCTAGCAATTATGGAATTTGCATATAACAATAGTTATCAGTCTACTATTCGAATGGCACCTTTCGAAGCTTTGTATGGACGACAATGTAGATCACCATTGTGTTGGATCGAATTAAAAGAGACGCTTATTCTTGGACCTAAAATGATCCAAGAGACGACAGAAGTTATCAAGTTAGTACAAGATCGGATGAAAGCTGCTCAAGACCGACAGAAAAGTTATGCCGATCGTCGTAGAAGAGAGTTAGAATTTCATCAAGGAGAACATGTATTTCTTAAAGTATCACCCCGGAGAGAAATCAAAAGATTTGGTATCAAGGGAAAATTAAGTCCAATATACATTGGACCTTTTTAAATATTGAAGAGAGTTGGTGAAATGACATACCAACTGGCACTTCCACCGCAGTTATCCAATGTGCATGATATCTTTCATGTGTTAATGTTAAGAAAATATGTATATGATCCGGAACACATTATTGGATACCAAGATCTGGATATACAAGGAAATTTGGCATATGAAGAAAGACCAGTACAGAACCTCGATCGAAAAATCAAGCAACTACGGAACAAGGAAGTTCCTTTACTAAAGATTCAATGGAATAAGCAAGGACAAGAAGAAGCAATATGGGAATTGGAAGATGCCATCAAGGACAAGTATCTAGAATTGTTTTCAGGTCAGTAACCACATCCTTGTGTAATTAAATTTGGAGGACCAAATTTCTTTTAGTGGGGGAGAATTGTAACACCCCAGAATTTTTATTTGTAGAAAAACATGAATAATAAAGTTATTAGACTTAAGCATTAGTATTAAATTGTAATAAGTGATATTTGGGTATAATTGGTATTAACTAATGTTACCCTAGTGTCGTACTCGGACGTGTGCACTCCCATAGGGCGACACTGAAAAATGGTAACGAAAATGAAATCTGAGAACACCATAATTTCCATAAAAATATGGAGATCTCAGAAATGTAAATATCTGAATTTTTTGACGTGCGGCTTTCGAGATTAAGTCGACGCAACTATTTTTCGGGTGATTTTTCACCTACTGTAAACTAAATTATAAAAATTAAAATAAAATCACCATAATTTGTAAAACCATCATATTAGTCTATGGTTAAAATTTTATTACAAATGGACACCATTTGGATGGGTTTACATAGTGAATATTGGACCAGTTGAATTAGGGGGTATTTACGTAACCATTTTTTTGGTGAATTACCGGATGTTTACGTGTGAAGCCTTGAGGAGGCCAGCACACATTAGGATAAGGATAGAGCTTGGGTTTAAACTCTTACATGATGGTGGATGAGGTGTAGGTGTGAGATTGGAAGCATGGGCCATGTGTAAACAGTAAAAACCCATGGGTTTTACGGTTTACACATGTGCGTTTACGTGTTCCCTTGTATGGGAACCTAGTTTGGCTATAAAAGCCACTCCCTCTGCTGAGTTCGATCCTTTCTACTCTTTGGTTTCTGTCCCTGTTCTTGCTCTTCTCTACTCTTGGCTGCTAGAAGGGTTGTGGAGGAGCTCCTTGAACTGTTGCTGGGGAGCTGTTGCTGGGGAGCTGTTGCCGTGCATCTGCAACTGCACCCACCTCTACTCTTGTGTGCCACTGTAGTTGCTTAATTGGCGTGGGCATTGCTGGCACATCATCGACTGTGGGGAGAAACTCTTCCCCTGCTGGTTTAGGTGCCTTCGTTAAGAACGTGTGAGGAATTACCTGTTCATCAAGGTAGGATTCATCTCTCTATGGTTCAATTCGGGTTTTGTTCATATGTCACAAGGAATTCGTATGAACGAATAAGTGACCATACTTGTGATTCTCTATTTTCCCTTTTTGTTCATGGTAGAATTACTCTTTTTGGGGAAGGAACAACTTGATTCTATTTAGAATTCAATTCTCATTCTACCTTTGATCTTTGTTCATGATCTGGAGTCATGTAGAAGTTCTAATATCTATAGAACTATGAGAGAACTTTTACTTAACTAATAGGTATCTCAAGCTTTGATTTAGATCCATGAAACACTTGGAGTTTTAGTGTTTATCTTGTAAGAATCCTTCCCAATGAACCATTGCCATCAAGGTTCTACTTCTAGTACTAAACTATGTTTAGTTTCAAGCAAGTCAAGTTTGAATTGTAAACCCCTTCTTTTATCTTGTTTGTTCGGTTTATAAATCCCTATGAGAACTCTAATTAGACTCTTCTATTTAATATCAAACATGTTTTGGTTTATAAGCTCTATAGTTAGGGTGTTTAAGATAGGTTTAAAGTCCTTTCTGGAAGTTCTATAACTATCTGTCGACAGCCGGCCAAAATCTGTCGACAGGCGCACGTCTGACAGAACTTCAGGTTTCTGGACTGTGTGGATCTGTCGACAGATCCCTTGCATCTGTCGACAGATACACACAGAGCCAGACAACATGAACTCTATCTGCTCTCATCTGTCGACAGCCCCTTCTTGGCTGTCGATAGGTACAATGCTGATTCAAATTTCTGCACTCTTTCATGTCCGAATCCATGCCAAAACTTCATCCTAAAAGCCAAGGAAGTTACCCTCTCATTTACCTTGATATTTACTGTCATATTACTGCAAAGTTCATCCACTTTGAGTACCTTAACTTTCCTTTAATTGTTTCTAAAGTTGTCAATTACGAATAGCACTCCGATTGAGTCTATTCTTCGGTATTCGGTAATTGGGTCTATAAAATCTGAACACCTGAGAGTTCATATGCTTGAACACCTTATGAGATGTGAATAAATGGAGATGACATTATTGGGTCTTTGTACCCCCTGTGATTTTTATGCCTGAGCAAATAGGGCTAGTCCAGTCCTGGGAGGAGCACCCGAATTCATTTTCGGACCACGTAGAATGATAAGGATGTCTGGCATTGCATCAACTATTTTCTGAATATGGTCATCATAATTTCAGTACTGTGTAAATGATATGTGAATAAATTCTTGAGCTGTATATCTGAGCATGATCTGAGTTTTACTATCATTGCATCAAGCTTACTGTTCTGAAATCTGGTGTGACTCTTTGATATTTCGTTCTATCCTTGTCTTGGCTACCATGTATACATTCTTGAACTATCAACTGAACTATGGAATTTGAATTCTACTGGGCTAGTTAGCTCATTATTTCCTACCATTTTCAGGTAATACAAATGGGGGTGATGCTTAAGGGATTGAGTGCTGAGTGGACCGACATGATGAGAAAGCCAACATGTTTCTATTTCTGTTTAGTAGTGTAAAAGGGATATGTAAATTAAGTTTGTTTTGATCTACTCCTCACTTAGTTGTTATGAGGAGTATCTATGTAATTAAACTTCTGCGTTATGACGATATGAATGGATAAGTAAATATTACCTGTTGTGTCAGTTTTTCTGTCACTCCCGATAAATAGCCTTTTATGAGGACGTGACAGATAAATTTGGTATCAGAGCATTAGTTCGATAAACCTAGGGAAATCAGTGAGTTGGGGTAGAAACATGGGATTAGTTAGCATGATTTTTGTAATCATGTAAATGCTTAACCTGTTAATCATTTCAGAATGGACATGAATGCCCAAGAAAGGTTGGTTGCTGCCATGGAATTGCTACGTCAGGATATAGAATTGTATGCCCAAGTGCAGCGAGAAGCCCACCTGCAAATTAAGGAAGATGTGCTCAACTTGACTACAGGTGCTTTCATGGCAGGCAATCCATGTGCGTCCTTAGAAATTATGAGCCAAGTTATGATCAATCTAGATAACTTGAAGTTGGGACAAGATCTATTGTTCCACCTGTTGCCCAGTTGACGAGCCCAGAGGGGGGGTGAATGGGTCTTTTAAAATAATCTACAAGATACCTGTAACTAAAAATTATTCACACAAAAGTTACTTCGAAGGAGGTTAGTGACTGTTAGTTTAAATATCAAACACACAAAGAAGACAATCACACAACACAAGAATTATCCTGGTTCGGACCTCCTTTCCTTAGGAGTCCTACATCCAGTCCCTAAGCAACAACTCAGGATTTCACTAACTAGGATACAGTCCCCCTAAGGACACAACAACACCCAGCTCAGCTGGTCTTCCTTCACACCCGAAGGGAACAGCAACACCATGGATACCTCACCAGGTCTTCCTTCGCAACCGAAGGGAACAACACCCTGGATACCACCAGGTCTTCCTTCACAACCGAAGGGAACAACACCCTGGATACCACCAAGCCTTCCTTCACACCCGAAGGGAACAACAACTCAAAGAGAATTGAATGAAATTCAAGCCCCTAGATCAAGCTTTTAACAAGCCAAGATCTGAAGCCACTAGCACCGAGAGCAAAGAATCTATGCTAAGGACACTCTCAGAACTACACAAGCTCTCTCAGGATTTTCACTACAGTGAGGAGAGCAAAGAGCAAAAGCTAGGAGAAATGAAGTTCTTGGCTCTGGACTTCTTGCAGAAGAATTTGAACGTTTGAACACAAGATGCTTGTTCTCTACTGCGTTGGTTCTTGTTCTTTTCTTCTGTCTTTGAGTTTATATCTTCTTTTTGAAATACTGCCGTTGAAGTAACCGTTGTCTCTTGGATTGATAGACGTTAGACTGTTTGACAATTGGAAGCTTCAACTATCTTTTATCCATTTGAGCATGCAAAGAGATAAGGTCTTCTGACGTTCATAGGTCCAACGTTGTATGATAGAAAGTCTTCAGGACCCTGCACACATTAAATGCTAGAACAACAGACAACTCAAATTGTCTCTTGTTGTCAGTATGCGTTGATGTGAGTATTCATCAGAATAGCAATCCCAAATAGCTTGTTTTTAAAGATGTTTGCAGAGTAAGCACAATAATGGACGATATTGTCTGCATGCATGCAGAGATACGTTCAGAACTCATAAATGCAGGAGTGACAGATAGATATATGCATGACTTTGACTAGTCAATGCTTTAAGAGATAAGATAAAAATCAAGTTGATATAAACTGTAAAGTCGTTGTCTATATGACTTATGAAATCGTTATGAATACTAACAAGTCATTATAGAGAGCAAATCGTTATGAACACTTATCAAGTCATTATGAGCTCTAAAGAAATCGTTGCGCAAAGCAAATCGTTGTGAGCGCTTAAAGAAATCTTTGTGCAAAGCAAATCGTTACGAGCGAGCAAGTCATTGCGAGTTCTTAAAGAAATCATTATTATGACTTATGAAATCGTTACGACAGGCAAGTCGTTGTGAGTTCTAAAGAAATCGTTACGGTAACTTATGAAATCGTTACAACAAGCAAGTCGTTGTGAGTTCTAAAGAAATCATTACGGTAACTTATGAAATCGTTACAACAAGCAAGTCGTTGCGAGTTCTAAAGAAATCGTTACGGTAACTTATGAAATCGTTGAGGCGAGCAAGTCGTTACAAGTTCTAAAGAAATCGTTACGGTAACTTATGAAATCGTTACAACAAGCAAGTCGTTGTGAGTTCTAAAAAAATCGTTATGATAACTTATAGAATCGTTGCAGCGAGCAAGTCGTTACGAGTTCTAAAGAAATCGTTGCGATAATTTATAGAGTCGTTATGATAGGCAAGTCGTTGCGCTTTCTAAAGAAATCATTACGATAACTTATAGAGTCGTTATGACAGGCAAGTCGTTACAGTTTCTAAAGAAATCGTTGCGATAACTTATAGAGTCGTTATGACAGGCAAGTCGTTGCGCTTTCTAAAGAAATCGTTGCGATAACTTATAGAGTCGTTATGACAGGCAAGTCGTTGCGCTTTCTAAAGAAATCGTTGCGATAACTTATAGAGTCGTTATGACATCGACTTGATTGAAACAACATGACTTTTCGGTCTTATAAGGAAATCGTTATGAATTTCAACAAAAATCGATATGGACTTAGAGAAATATCATGTTGAAAAGATTAAAGCTTCAGAGAAGTAATGCATACATTTATTGGCTTGATTGACCTTGGAATTTTTTCTGTACTTTAAGACTTATGAAATATTCATTAGATATTATTTATAAAAACTGGTTTAGTTTTGTTAATCACCAAAATACATATGTAATTAATTAAAATTACATGGGGACAGACTGATCATCAATCTCCCCCTTTTTGGTGATGACAAAACTGAATAATAAGCATGGATGAAAAATATTTGAAATTAGTCTGAAGATAAGACATGCTAATTTTTCTTCCTTAAAAAAAAAAATTTATTGGAATGTATTTCAGTCATGCTAATTTTTCTCCCCCTTTTTGTCATTTAGCAAAAAGACAATCTGAGACAAAGAAAGAAGAGAAAAGACAGAGGCAGATGACCAAGGGAATTTTCATTAACTTTGAGGTGGTACAGGTAAATAGAAGGCAGGAGACAAAAGAGAGGCAAAATGGGAAATGGTTTCCCATGCCTGTGCTTCCTGCTCTTCAAAATGAGTTTTAAAAACTCCAAATGACAAAGAGTAGGATGATCCCATGGAGGAAGCCATCCTTTTGAGATGAAGATCTAGGTGCTGATAGAGAAGATCAGCATATGCATTATTGTCCATGCTCATCTTGAGGAAATGACGAGTCCCAAAGCTGGCACAGGTGAGGAATTGGTCCATGGTCACAGGATAGTGGTTGTGGTTGTCTCTGAGAGCCTTGTGCATAGCCACATAAACTTTGTATCTTTCCTCCCAGACTTTGAAAGGGTCATCAATAAGATGAATGGAATTCATATCCAAGAAGGTAGCTGGAGAAATGGCTGGTTTGCCTTCCCTGGCCTGAGCCTCATTGAGTGAAAACAGCTGCTGAGCTGACAGAGGATAGAACTTGGACCATTCTGAGGAAGTCAGCCTTTCACATTCAGATAGAATGGGGGCTAGAACTTCAGCACTTACATGCCCCTGGTGATATTCCCTAAATAGGAATCTAGGAAAAGCAACCAGGCAGCCTTTCTGTACTTTAATTCTGCCCATTACCCTGGCAAAACGCTCAAAGATGATGGATCCTACAGAGGATTCCATGACAAGGAAATGGATTTGAGGAAGGGCTATCTCTTCAGGTACTTGGAGGGTAGAAAAATCTACCTGAACATCTGAAGTATGAGAGATGTCTGGAGAGAGAGCTGAATTGGCCCTTTTGAACTGGCTGAGCTGAACTTCAGGAAGTCGATGGACATATCTATAGTTGTTGAACAACACATAGTGTCTGACCATCTTGATTTCCTTTTGAATGAAGGGTGCCCAAAGTTCTTGGTGATACATCCTGAACCACTCAGACAAGGTCAGGGAGTGGTCCCTTGGAGGGAATCTAGCAGATTTGGCAAGAATGAATTTCTTGAGGAGATCCTTGTGACCTTTGCCACATTGATCTTCAGTTTTGGAGTGGGCAAGAGAGAAGATTTTGGACTTTTCGGATTTTGAAAGAGAAGTATAGGGAAGAATGGTGTGCAAATGATCTGAGAGATTTTGAAAGGGTAGGTTAATGATGGTGGCAAGAACAACTTTGGAAAGGTATTCCCTATGCAGTGGGTTATGTTTGTTGTCCACTGTGAGAGAAAACCATAAAGGTGGGTATTTGGGTTCAGAGGAAAGGGAGGAAGTAGAAGTGAGTTTCCTCTTCTTGGGGGCAGGACTGGAAGGGTTTGCCCTATGAATGTACTCCCCAACCTTCAGCACAGACCTAAGAATGCCTTCCTCAAACTCATCATTTATCTTTTCCATAAAGGGAGAGTTAAGTTGGGCTCTTTCAGGTATGATAGTGATGAAAGAGGGTGGAGGAGTAGGATGAAGAAAAGAATGTGATATAGTAGGGAGGTCATCAACTGGTCCAAGGGAGGGACCAGAGGAGGAGGAGGAGGCTCCAGCTGAGGATGCTGGAGGGACCTCAAGGATAGGAGAAGGAGAAGGAATTGTAGTAGAGGAGGTAGGAGATAAGGTGGAATGAGGAGGAAATGGAGTAGGTGAAGAAATTGGTCTGGATTGAGGCTTTTTGAATGTTTGGGGAGCAGGAGGAGCTGTAGGAGCTGAGGGTGGAGTTGGAGGGATAGGTGTGTGAGAGGGAGAAGAGGGAGCTGGGGGCTTGGGTGCAAGGATTCTTCTGCCTCTTTCTGCACAGACTCACTCTCCAATGGCCCTGATGGCCCTGACCCTTGCTCAGATGGCCCTGGAGGCCCTTCAACCTGATCACCTGGCCCAGATGGCCCTTCAACATTCACTGCTGCCTCTGCTGGTGCTGCTGCTTCTGGCCCTGTTGGCCCTGCTTCTTCTGGTGATGTTGCTGCTTCTGGTGCTGGCCCTGATGGCCCAGACACATTTTCTCCAAGCTCCTGAGCTGCTTGAGGAGGAGGAGCTTGAATTCCAACTGCCTTGATAATATCCGAGAGCATGCTTTCATGCTACTCATCTCCTTATTAAACCATTTCATAGCATTTCGGATTTGAGCTAACTCTTTGTTGGCTGAAGCTTGGCTCAGAAATATAGAATTTACATCTGACTGGAGAGAACATAATAGCTCACCTTGCACATTCAGCCTTTCAATCACTGGCTTCAAATTTATAACAATTTTCTGTTTGACCTGCCTCTCAAAAGGTGTATCAGCCAGGAGAGGAACTTCAGAGGCAACTTCTTTTCCTTTCTTCTTGCCTTCTTTTGATGGAGGAGGTTGATCATCATCTGAGCTCGAAGAGCTTGCAGTCTCCCCTTCTCTGTCATACAAGTTTGGAGAATCTCTATGCCTTTCCTCCTGACCATCAACAACTGGAGTTGCTTCTACTGATCCTTCTTTTGATAGATCCCCCTCAATAGGAGCATCTTCATCATTTGGTACTTGCTCCCCCTGAATGGGAGCATCCGCCATCACAGAGTCACCCTGAGCAGCTGGGTGCTCTAGCTCTACTGGAATATCTTCCATTGGTACATCAATGTGGCCTGATGCCACTGCCTCTTCAGCAACTCTGCCACTATTTTCTGGAGAACTAGTGGTGGAAGGGATCGAATCAATAATATCTGAGAGAATAGATGCAACGACAGTTGAGGGTAGTGGGTCCTCAACTGGAATAATATCCTCTGGGAGAATATCCTCAATTCTCCTCTCTGCAAAATTTAGAGCTAATTCTTCTGAAAATTCTGAAGCTGCTACTGATACTCTTTCTTCTTCTACTGCAATTTCAGGCTGAACTTCTGCTATAGAGGGGCCTGATGATTCTACTGCCCCAACTGCTGAAACTGACTCCACTGGCCATTCTGGAATCATAGCAGCTGATCCCATTTCCTGATGAACAACTGAGGCGTCGTCAATGATGGCTTCGCCTTCAGCGACTGAAGCCTTGGACCAGACACCATTTTCGACAGAGAAGCCACTCTTCTTCAGGTTCCTGGACCTGATTGCTTGGCCCATTTTCTCTACAACTGCCCTAGAAAGATCAACACCGAAGTGTTTGAAGATCTTGGTAAGTAGGTGGGCATAGGGCAGGGACACATTTAACTTGCTCTTAGTGTCCCAAATCTGATCTCTGGAAAATTTCATTCTTTCCATCATCACTGCGGCCATATTTATCTCCTTATTTTGAATGGCCCAGTACATCATGTCAGAGTCGGCCTTTGTGCAAGATGAAAATGTTGCACTTCTGGGAACTAGGATTTGACATACAATAAAATGAAGGAGGCGGTTGAAAGCAGTTAGTTGATTTATATCAAGCTTGCCATCCCTTAGCTTGAAGCCCGGCCCTACAATTCCCAAACCTTTCACTTGGGCGTCCACAGTGTGAACCCCACTAAACCCGGAAGTCTTCACATCAAACAACATCTTCAGCAACTCAGGGTCTATTCTAATCAGGGCTCCCTTTACTGAAGAAACTAAGGACCCATCTTCCTCTGATTTCAAACAAACGAAGAATGCTTTTACAAGGTCTGGATAACTAACCTCCGAAAAGGTGGTAACTCCCGTCCACTGCATCTGATTGATCAATTCTACCACGCTGCTCATTCCATTTTTCCTCAGATTAGCAACATCAACTTCTTTATTGCCACAGAGCTTCGTCTTCACAAAGGTAAACCTCTCCTGCTGCTCAGGAGTGAGAAATTCGGCGCTGTAGCCACCCAAACTGCCGGCGATGACTAGAGCGGCCATGGATTCAGGTGGGAAAGTCTCTCGAGGGTTGAAATGGAAGGAGAAGAGAAGGAATCCTCAAGAAATTTTGCGAGAAGGAGGAGGAAGGTTCAAATTTGCAGAGGGTTGGGGTATGAGTTGTTAGGGCATCGGCTCATGCGACAGGATGAAAGGGGGGAAAAAGTAGACGATGAGATACGAATCGTTGTGCCATTGATTTTATGAATAAATAAATGCACTCGGGAAAGTGAGGCACCAAAAGGCGGCAGAAGAGGACAAAAGAGTTTGACTATTCAAACCGACTTCAATGAGAGAGTGGTTACAAAGGATAATTTGAATTTCTTTTGCTTAAAGCCATAGAGGGAAAAACTACTTAATTCTGAAATTTAATGTCCCAGTTTTAAACAAACATTTTTCACAAATTGCACATGCCTAATTCCCTTCTAAGAGATGTGAATCTCTCCTCGGGTAAGGCTTTTGTGAAAATGTCTGCTAACTGACCATTTATATCAATAAAGGATATTTCAATATTATCATTTGCTACATGATCACGAATAAAATGATATCTAACCTCAATATGCTTGGTCCTTGAATGTTGAACTGGATTCTTGGTGAGATTTATGGCACTGGTGTTGTCACACAACAGTGGGATGGATTTGATGTTTAATCCGAAATCTTCAAGTTGTTGCTTTATCCATAAGAGTTGTGTACATCAACTTCCAGCAGCTATGTATTCAGCTTCAGCTGTAGATAGTGCCACTGAATTTTGTTTCTTTGAAGACCAAGATATCAAACATCCTGCAAGAAATTGACAA
This sequence comes from Colocasia esculenta, assembly GCA_014218235.1. Lineage (NCBI taxonomy): Eukaryota > Viridiplantae > Streptophyta > Magnoliopsida > Alismatales > Araceae > Colocasia > Colocasia esculenta. Next base: position 20,209,954 of record CM024755.1, on the reverse strand, counting down.
CAACCACTGGTGCTTTTTCTATCTAATTTGCATCCAGCATAGTCAGCATCAGAATAACCTACTAAGCTAATTTCACAACATTTTGAATACCACAGACCTAAGTCATGAGTTCTTGCTAAATATCTAAATATTCTTTTCACAGAAATTAAATGTGATTCCTAGGATCGGCCTGATACCTAGCACACATGCATACACTAAATAGAATATCAGGTCTACTAGCTGTTAAGTAAAGTAATGATCCAATCATACCTCTGTAGATCTTTTGATCTACTTTCTTACCATCTTTATCACTGTCCATCCTTGTTGATGTACTCATTGGTGTTGACAGTGGCTTGGTATTATCGTATCCAAATTTCTTCAAGAGTTCTTTTGTGTACTTTGCTTGACAGATGTGAGTTTCTTCCTTTCCTTGCTTGATTTGTAGTCCAAGGAAATAATTAAGTTCTCCCATCATGCTCATTTCAAATTCTCCCTGCATCAACTTTTCAAAATACTTGCAAAGGGATTCATCAGTAGAACCAAAAATAATATCATCTACATAAATTTGGACTAGTAGAATGTTTTTGACCTTTGACTTTATGAAAAGAGTACTACCTACTTGACCTCTACTGAAACCATGGTTTAAAAGAAAAGAACTAAGTCTTTCATACCAGGATCTAGGTGCTTGCTTTAAACCATATAATGCTTTGTGTAATTTGAAAACGTGATCCGGAAAATCAGTATCATCAAAACCTGGAGGTTGTTCTACATAGACTTCCTCCTTAATAAAACCATTCAAAAATGCAGACTTAACATCCATTTGAAATAATTTCAAATCTAATGTGGATGCATATGCAAGCAAAATTCTAATTGCCTCAAGTCTAGCTACAGGTGCATAGGTTTCATCGAAATCTATACCTTCCTCTTGTGAATAGCCTTGAGCTACCAATCTGGCCTTGTTTCTTAGGATCACACCAGTTTCATCCAGTTTATTTCTGAACACCCATTTGGTGCCAATGACTGGATGGTCTAATGGTCTAGGAACAAGTGACCATACTTGGTTTCTCTTGAATTGATTTAATTCATCTTGCATGGCTAATATCCAAGATTCATCACAAAGAGCTTCATTGATTGTCCTCGGCTCTATTTGAGAAACAAATGCTAGATAATCATAGGGAATTACATTACATCTTGTTCTTACCCCTACAGATGGATCACCAATAATATTTTCGAGTGGGTGATCTTTCTTGTGTCTCCATTCATTTGGAAGATTTTCATGAGTAATTTCTTCTTGTTGCAAGTCTTCCAGAGGTGGATCATCCTTGTCCTCAATTGATGTATTCTTTAGTTTCTTGGACAGCTTATCTGCATCATCATTATCACTATCTTCTTCCTTTCTCAAGGAAGGGTTAGTTTCATCAAAAATAATATGTACAGACTGTTCAATTAACAAAGTGCGTTTATTAAATACTCTATAGCCTTTGGGTTTAGAGGTGTACCCCATGAAGATGCCTTCATCTGATTTGGCATCCAGCTTACCAATGTCCCTTTTTCCATTGTTGTGGATGAAACAAGGACATCCAAAAGTCCTGAAGTGGCTGATCTTTAGCTTCTTCCCTTTGAACAGTTCATATGCAGTCTTCTTCAGGATTGGCCTGATCATTACTCGGTTGATAATGTAGCTTGCTGTGTTGACTGCTTCAACCCAGAAGTATCTTGGCAGATCATATTCTGAGAGTATAGTTCTTGCCATATCCAATAAGGTTCTATTCTTTCTCTCAGCGATACCGTTTTGCTGTGGTGTTCTTGGTGCTGAGAAATTATGCTCAATTCCCTGATCATCACAGAATCTAGCAAACTTTTCATTCTGAAATTCACCACCATGATCTGATCGGATAAACACAATGCTGAACTTCTGATCTTTCTGGACTTTCTTGTTGAAACTGACAAAATTTTCGAAAGTGTCATCTTTATGCTCTAGGAATGATACCCAAGTGAATCTTGAGTAGTCATCGACTATGACAAATCCAAAGTCTTTTCCTCCAAGACTGGTAGTCCTCATTGGCCCAAATAGATCCATATGAAGGAGCTCTAAGGGTTTTGAAGTGGTCACCACCGTCTTTGACTTGAAAGAGCTCTTGGTGTGCTTTCCCTTAGCACAAGGTCTACAGACACCATCCATTTTTGCACTGACCTTAGGTAGACCTTCCACAAGATTCTTCTTCAGCAATTTTCTCATGCCATCTATACTGCAATGACCTAGTCGTCTGTGCCATAATTCAGTAGATTTATCCTTATTTGCTGCTAGACAGACGTCTTGTTCCTTGAGTTCCTCAAGATAGAGCACATGCAAATTCTTTTCTCTATTAGCTTCAAAGATGACTACTCCATCCTTCAGTATGCTGCACTTTTGTAACGCCCCAGAAATTTAAAAGATTAAGAAAATAGAACTAATTTGATTAAAATACTTTAGAGTTGTTAATAAAATATGAAAATTTGATGATAGACATAGTTTGGGGTAATGAATATTATCCCAGTGTCGCACCTCGAAATGCGTGCCTCCTCAGGGTGAAACCGGAAAACGACGTCGAAATAAAAATCTGAGAACATCATAATTTCTAGAAAAATGTGGAGAAATTTAATATGTAATCATATGAATTTTTCGATGTACGGATTTCAAGGTATAGTCGACACGACCATTTTTCGGGTGATTTTTCACCTATTACAAAATAAAATCTAAAAATTTATTAAAAATCACCACAATTAGTAAAACAACCATATTAGTTTATGGTTAAAATTTCATGGCAATCAGATATGGTTTGGATAAGTTTCTTTAAGAAACAAATGGCCAGTTGAATTTTGGGGGAATTACGCAATGGGTTTTCTGGGTAAATTTCAATGGGTTACGTGGAGGTGTCTGGTGAGGCCAACACCTAAATTGGAGATGGTAACACCTCAATTACCAGGTGTAACTTGCAAAACATGCATGGGTTAGGTGGCTAAGGATGGTTAAACGGGGTTTTTTTTTACCCCAACACCTGTAACATTGCGTGGCTCTGTGCATGGTAATGGTTGAGCCTATAAAAAACCTCCCACAACCTTCGTATACACCTTTCTCCACTCTAGCAGGTGTATGTGTGTTGCAGCAGAGGATACTCCACTGTTAGGCTGTTGAGTTGAGTGCCAACTCTTCTTGGAAGGGCTTCCACGACAGCTCTGGTTTCATTCTCTCAGAAGGATTGCTGTGGAGTTTGTTCTACGATCAAGTGTGCAATTGTCCTTCTATAATTTCTCTGGATTTCTGAGTCAAGGATCTCATTCTCACTTCAACAAGGTAGGATTCTCCTCTTGATCTTTCCAATTTCTTCTACCACCTCACTTGGATTCTCTGGGTGGTGGCATGAAGAAATCTAAGACCAATGTTAAAAATCCAGACAATTGTGAAATCTGGAAACTTGATATTGATCCTATTGTTACCAAGGTTTAGAAATCATGTTCATGATAGGAAATCAACATGTCATCATGTTTTAGCTGATCCACAAGTCATAAGTATCTACATCTTGTTATCTTCAAACCATTCAACACAAATTAGAGTGTTGCTTCTATTGTGTAGATTAGATAGAACCTCAACGGTTTTCTATGTTTAGCTAACTGTAGGTGTTGAGAGGTGGTAAGACTCTTAAGTTAGTTCAATTCATATAAGATCAACGTAGAAGGATGAGGAGAAAAGAGTTCAAAGAAGAGGAACTCCTTATTATCCACGTTGAGCTCACCTTTAGCTAGAACACCCTTGTAAATTAAGTCCCATGATCTTCAGTTTTCAGATCATGTCTACATGAGTTTTATATTTGAAACCACACTTGTTTAGGGTCCAAATCATGTTAGGATCATTAGAGCAACTTTATAGAACCATTGGAGGTTGAATGGAATAGCCTTCAGTCAGTTTACACAGCCCCTGTCGACAGACGAAGGTCTGCCTGTCGACAGGAACCCCTGGCCAGAACCCAGAACTTTCAGCCTGAGTGCATCTGTCGACAGATCCATGCTGGCTGTCGACAGATACACATAGAGCTGAAAACCCAGCTCTGGCAGTGCAGCCCCTGTCGACAGCAGACCAAGGCCTGTCGACAGATCATGACCAAACCTTGTTTCTAGCCTTGTTTTGACCCCGTTCTTTCATGAAAATCATACTCTTTTGTTCTACTTGTTAGTATACCTTTAGATTATGTATTTTTCTACCAAAACAACCATTTAAACCAATCAAGTTAACCTTCTTGTCACTTTGAGTTATTTCTACAAGTTCCGAACAAAATTGTCCTCGTGAAATTGTTAATTTCTGAAATCAGTGACGGAATCAAGTCCTTTGATTCTCTTGTGCAAACCTTGAGTGACTTTGAGTAAAACCTTTGTACTTCCTTGATTCATTACAAAGGTAAGAGTATGGTGATGACAAATTGTGAGTCTTGGACTCAATCTAAGAGTTTATGCTTGGCAAATAAGGGCTAGTCTAGTCCTGGGAGGAGCACCCAAATTCGTTTAAGTGGCCGCGCGGAACGATAAAGGATTAGTGGATGTTTGGCATAGCATCATTAAGTGTTTGATTGGTCATCATTTCATGTTATTGTGTGTTCATATGAGTTTAATACAATTCGTGAATGTTACTATGAATCCTTGAATCTTGAGTTCATTGTTCCATAACTTTGCTATCTAGTGTCAGATAGCAATCTCAGTTTAGTTTGCAAAAGCATGATTACATGTATAACTTCTTGTCACTTACCTTGTATCTTGATCTCCTTGATTATAGACTTGAATCCTACTGAGCTAGTTAGCTCACAGAATTCTATTTTTCAGGTAATCCAGATGGAACGAATGTTTAAGGGGAATAGTGTGCTGAGTGAACTACCAACCTACAAGGAGCTAATTACGATGGTTTTCTATAGTGTTTAGCATAGTAAATGTGATGTAATAAGTTTCTGTTGACTTGTTCCTCATGAGATCTAAATGAGGAAACTTTTGTAATAAGACACTTATGAGGTTATCTTTTATGAATGGATATCGTGTCTTTTCCGTGTATGTATGTTATATTCTGTCACTTCCGATAAATAGTTTAATTTATTAGGACGTGACAACTTTGACTCTTGAAACTTGATCTGATGGCCTCTGTCACACAGCTGGCTGATGCTAATAAGGTTGTGCTTCAATCCCTTGACTAATAACACATCTTCTATGACTATTTTTCCTTTGTTATTTACAGAGCCACTGCCTATCACTGTTCCTTTCCCATTATCTCCATAAGTGACTGTTCCTTATTCAACTTGGAGATGAGAGAATAACTTCTGGTTTCCTGACATGTGCCTTGAGCACCCACTATCCAAATACCATTTGGATGCTCGAGGGATAACCTGAAATAAAAACATCAAGTTTTAGGTACCCAAATTCTTTTGGGTCCTGATGGGTTAGTGTCATTTATTTTACCTTTTATTATCCATTTCTTATGTCTTGTTGGGCATGTCGTTATGATATGTCCTAACTTGTTGCAGTGACTACAGCAGGATAATTTGGTTACTTTTTCTATATATTTGAAACTAGCTTTGTATGCTATATCTTGTTCAGGTACAAATTTTGGTGTTGGATATGTTTTAGGATAAACTATGGTTTCCTCATTATCTGGGGGTGTATATCCTAATCCATTTTTCTTCTTACCTGATCTTCTAGCACCTTTTAATATGAGGTAGTTTTTACCATTAGTGAATTTTTCTAATGTGCTAGATAACTGTATATTTTCTTCTGTTAGTGTTTTGATTTCAGTTCTTAGTTTGTTTATATTTTCCTGTTTTTCAAGTTCAATTATTTGTTCATTCTTAGCTTTTAAGTCTTCACATAACAGTTCATTTCTTCTTTTAAGTTCAGTTATTTGACTTTCTAATTGATCATTTTCTGATTTTAGATCTGAGTTTGTATTTTCTATACAAACTATGTTCTTCTTGCTTACCTTTAATAGTTTGGTTACTTCTTTATATTTTTCATATAGTTCGTTGAAGGTTTCTTCTAAACTATCGGAATCTGAACCATTGCATGAATCAAAAGAAGAGTCAGAGGTTACCTTTTCTTCAGTATTAGCCATGAAGGCCAAGTTGGCTTCTTCTTCATCACTGCAGGAGCTTGACTCATTGTCTGAGTCGCTGCTGTTTTCCCATGCTGCTGCCATCGCCTTCTTTTTGTACTTTCTGAACTTCTTGGAGCTGTCTTTCTTCCTGAACTCCGGCTTCTTAAATTTTGGACACTCAGCTTTAATGTGTCCAGGCTTCTTACACTCATAGCAGATGGGTTCTGCTTTCTTCATCTCTTTTCCATCTGGCTTCTTGAAGTCCTTATTCCTTTTGAAGTGCCTTCTACCTGATTGGAACTTCTTCTTCTTAGCCAAAATCCGCTGCAATCTTTTAGATAGCATTGCTTCCTCATTCTCGCTGTCTGCATCACTTTCACTCTCAGCTGAACTTGTTTCTTGTGAATCTTCTTCAGCTTTTAAGGCGTTGGAGTGCTTCTTTCTGCTAGATGATTCTCCCAGCCTTTCCATCTTGATCTCATGGGCCATGAGGGACCCAATGAGCTTTTCTACTGACATTCTCTTCAGGTCATTGGCTTCTTCTATTGCTGTGACCTTTGGGGTCCATGAGGACGGAAAGGATCTAAGTATTTTTCTCACCATGTCTCCAATCTCATAAGTTTCCCCCAGACCAGCTAGTCCATTTGTGATGTTAGTGAACCGGCTGAACATTTGAGTTATGGATTCACCTGATTGCATATGAAATCTCTCATACTGAGTGACAAGAATGTCGATTCTTGTTTCCTTTACCTTGTATGTGCCTTCATATGTGATCCTGAGCTTTTCCCACATTTCCATTGAGGATTTGCAGGCAGAAACTCTGTTGAACTCCTTCTTACTTAGAGCACAGCATAAGATGCTCTTTGCTTTGCAATTCAAGGAGATCTTCTTTCTGTCATCATCTGTCCATTGAGCTTTTTCATTTGTGACTACCAGATCACCTTCTTCTACTATGGACCAAATTTGATAGTCGTGGCCTTGTAGAAAGTATTCCATTCTGGTCTTCCAGTAAGGATAATCTTCACCATCGAAGAGAGGGGTCGGTTGACAGACTGACCTTCAATGTTGCCTTGGGCTGCCATGGATCTTTACTCTTCAGATCGTTGGATCCTTTCTTTGTCGAAGAGACTAGCTCTGATACCACTTGTTGCCCAGTTGACGAGCCCAGAGGGGGGTGAATGGGTCTTTTAAAATAATCTACAAGATACCTGTAACTAAAAATTATTCACACAAACGTTACTTCGAAGGAGGTTAGTGACTGTTAGTTTAAATATCAAACACACAAAGAAGACAATCACACAACACAAGAATTATCCTGGTTCGGACCTCCTTTCCTTAGGAGTCTTACGTCCAGTCCCTGAGTAACAACTCAGGATTTCACTAACTAGGATACAGTCCCCCTAAGGACGCAACAACACCCAGCTCAGCTGGTCTTCCTTCACACCCGAAGGGAACAGCAACACCCTGGATACCTCACCAGGTCTTCCTTCGCAACCGAAGGGAACAACACCCTGGATACCACCAGGTCTTCCTTCACAACCGAAGGGCACAACACCCTGGATACCACCAGGTCTTCCTTCACACCCGAAGGGAACAACAACTCAAAGAGAATTGAATGAAACTCAAGCCCCTAGATCAAGCTTTTAATAAGCCAAGATCTGAAGCCATTAGCACCGAGAGCAAAGAATCTATGCTAAGCACACTCTCAGAACTACACAAGCTCTCTCAGGATTTTCACTACAGTGAGGAGAGCAAAGAGCAAAAGCTAGGAGGAATGAAGTTCTTGGCTCTGGACTTCTTGCAGAAGAATTTGAACGTTTGAACACAAGATGCTTGTTCTCTACTGCGTTGGTTCTTGTTCTTTTCTTCTGTCTTTGAGTTTATATCTTCTTTTTGAAATACTGACATTGAAGTAACCGTTGTCTCTTGGATTGATAGACGTTAGACTGTTTGACAATTGGAAGCTTCAACTATCTTTTATCCATTTGAGCACGCAAAGAGATAAGGTCTTCTGACGTTCATAGGTCCAACGTTGTATGATAGAAAGTCTTCAGGACCCTACACACATTAAATGCTAGAACAACAGACAACTCAAACTGTCTCTTGTTGTCAGTATGCGTTGATGTGAGTATTCATCAGAATAGCAATCCCAAATAGCTTGTTTTTAAAGATGTTTGCAGAGTAAGCACAATAATGGACGATATTGTCTGCATGCATGCAGAGATACGTTCATAACTCATAAATGCAGGAGTGACATATAGATATATGCGTGACTTTGACTAGTCAATGCTTCAAGAGATAAGATAAAAATCAAGTTGATATAAACTGTAAAGTCGTTGTCTATATGACTTATGAAATCGTTATGAATACTAACAAGTCATTATAGAGAGCAAATCGTTATGAACACTTATCAAGTCGTTATGAGCTCTAAAGAAATCGTTGCGCAAAGCAAATCGTTGTGAGCGCTTAAAGAAATCTTTGTGCAAAGCAAATCGTTACGAGCGAGCAAGTCATTACGAGTTCTTAAAGAAATCGTTATGGTGACTTATGAAATCGTTACGACAGGCAAGTCGTTGTGAGTTCTAAAGAAATCGTTACGGTAACTTATGAAATCGTTACAACAAGCAAGTCGTTGTGAGTTCTAAAGAAATTGTTACGGTAACTTATGAAATCGTTACAACAAGCAAGTCGTTGTGAGTTCTAAAGAAATCGTTACGGTAACTTATGAAATCATTACAACAAGCAAGTCGTTGTGAGTTCTAAAGAAATCGTTACGGTAACTTATGAAATCGTTGCGGCGAGCAAGTCGTTACAAGTTCTAAAGAAATCGTTACGGTAACTTATGAAATCGTTACAACAAGCAAGTCGTTGCGAGTTCTAAAGAAATTGTTATGATAACTTATAGAATTGTTGCGGTGAGCAAGTCGTTACGAGTTCTAAAGAAATCGTTGCGATAACTTATAGAGTCGTTATGACAGGCAAGTCGTTGCGCTTTCTAAAGAAATCGTTGCGATAACTTATAGAGTCGTTATGACATCGACTTGATTGAAACAACATGACTTTTCGGTCTTATAAGGAAATCGTTATGAATTTCAACAAAAATCGATATGGACTTAGAGAAATATCATGTTGAAAAGATTAAAGCTTCAGAGAAGTAATGTATACCTTTATTGGCTTGATTGACCTTGGAATTTTTTCTGTACTTTAAGACTTATGAATATTCATTAGATATTATTTATAAAAACTGGTTTAGTTTTGTTAATCACCAAATACATATGTAATTAATTAAAATTACATGGGGACAGACTGATCATCACCACCAAGTTGAGGATCATTGGGAGGCATTGACTGATGTAGCTAGAGAGCTGTACCATGGGGCCGGAGTAGAGCAGCAAGCATTGCAATTGGAAACTATTATAGATCTTACCGAAACTAGAAGAAGACGTAGACCACTCATCTTTTTGTATACCTCTCTTTTTGTGTAAACACTGATTGTATATATGTAACTCCCATATGTATGTGGAGTGAGAGGTTAGTGGAGGTTGGAGTTTTGTATATATGGTAAACTTGGTAGGAGAAGGTTGTGATATATTTTGTGGATACATGGGGATATATTACAATGTAAATATTTGACTTGATAATATAGATGGTGTGTTATGTGAAATTGAATTGTGTATGTGATGAATGCAAGATTGTGATGTTTGTGAAATTAATGAATGTATTACTGAATATTTCATATTCCTTTTGATTTAATCATGGAGGGTGGTGATGCTAATTTGAGGAAGATGGAAAGTTCTATGCATGATTTGACCCGTGTAATGAAGGTAGTAGCTAGAAATAATAGTCATAATGGGACAAGCTTGTTCAAGGATTTTCGAAGCCTGGACCCTCCGAGATTCGCAGGAAGTACGGATCCGGATGAAGCTGAGAATTGGCTAAAAGACATTGAAAGAATATTCAGAATGATTAAGTGTACGGAAGAAGAAAAGGTTCGTCTCACTACATTCCAATTGGATCGGGATGCTCGTGCTTGGTGGGAAACTGTGGAAGCCACCCTGGAAGATTCAAATCAAGTTAGTTGGGAAAAGTTTGTAGAATTGTTTAATGAGCAATATTTCTCTGAGGTGGTTCAGGAGAAGAAAGCAAATGAATTTGCTGGTTTAAAGCAGCTAAGAATGTCGGTATCCGAGTATGAGGCTCAATTTGCCCGGTTGTCAAAATATGCTCCTCATCTTATATCCACGGAAAAGCTAAAGGCTAAGAGGTTTATGAATGGACTGCGTCCTAATTTTATTACGCAGTTAACTCCTCATCTGATTACTACCTATTCAGAAATGGTAAAAAGAGCCTTGGCATTTGAAGCTGCGAACGAAACTGTGGATAAGATTAGAGGGAAATATGGAGAAGGGTCTTCAGATCGAAAAAGGAAGTATGAGTCGGGGAATGCCCCGAAGATTCAGCAAGCTGCTAAGAAGGCATGCAAAGCTCCGGTAGGAAGTAAGGAGGTTTGTAAGCATTGCCATCGTATCGGGCATAAGATTGAGAATTACTGGCGTAAATTGGGTGCATGTTTCCGGTGTGGTCGCACTCAACACCGAATTCCGGACTGCCCGATGGCTAAGACAGCACCAACAAATAAGAACCCCCAGTTAAGCAAGGAAGACTACAAGCCATTCAAGATGTGGAACCTGAATCCCCGCAGGAAGGCAGATTGATTGAAGTACTTTATTAGTAAACTCAAAACCTGCATTTGTGTTGTTTGATTCTGGAGCTACGCACTCTTTCATTAGTTATGAGTTTGCTAAACTGTTGGATATAAAGTCCGTTCCATTAACCACACAACTTGAGGTTGCAACTCCTTTAAGTGAGGTTAAAAAGCTTAAAGAATTACCCTGTTAGCCAGATTATTGTCAAAGGACATGATTTACCTGATGATCTGATATGTTTAGAAATGTGGGATTATGATGTAATCCTTGGGGTTGATTGGCTATCGAAAAACCATGCAAATCTAGATTGCCAATTGAGACAAGTGACTTTCCTAGGAGAGGAAAATTATTCTATAAGTTTTGATAAACCCCAAACCAAGAGAATACCGATAATTTTAGCAGTGAAAGCTTGTAAGTTAGTACAGAAAGGTTGTCAAGGATATTTGGCTTCCGTGACCCTATTAAATCAGAGCATTGCGGGATTGGAAGATATTCCGGTAGTAAGAGAATTTCTTGATGTTTTCCCTGAAGAGCTACTTGGCGTACCACCTAATAGAGAGGTGAATTTTTCAATTGAGTTGGTACCAGGAGCCACACCAATTTCTAGAACACCCTACAGAATGTCAATAGAAGAACTGAAAGAACTGAAAAGACAATTGTTGGAATTAATAGAGAAGGGATTGATCATTAGACCCAATACCTCACCTTGGGGTGCTCCGGTACTTTTGTTAAAAAGAAAGATGGATCTATGCGGTTGTGCATAGATTATCGGCAGTTAAATCAATTGACTATAAAGAATAAGTACCCACTTCTGAGAATTGATGATCTATTTGATTAATTGTCTGGAGCTCAGTGCTTTTCCAAGGTTGATTTAAGATCTGGATATCATCAGCTTAAAATTCAAGAATCAGATATTTATAAAATGACTTTTCGAACAAGATATGGACATTATGAATTTGTAGTGATGCCGTTTGGACTGACCAATGCACCAGCTGCATTTATGCGGTTGATGAATGATGTATTCAGGTCTTATTTAGATCAGTTTGTGGTTGTATTCATTGATGATATACTGATCTACTCCAATAGTATAAAGGAGCATGAAACTCATCTGCGGATCACTTTGCAATTGTTACGAGACAATAAGTTATATGCAAAGTTTAGCAAGTGTGAATTTTGGTTGAAAGAAGTAATGTTCTTAGGACACATTATTTCTAAAGAAGGTCTATCAGTAGACTCTTCAAAGATTGAAACCATAAAGAAATGGAAGCAACCTAAGAATCTCACTGAAGTAAGAACTTTTCTGGGCATGGCCAGTTACTACCGGCGATTTGTCAAAGATTTTTCTAGAATTGCCTCACCTCTTACACAGTTGACTAGAAAAGGAACTACTTTTATCTGGAATGAGAATTGTGAGGAAGCATTCCAATTATTAAAAGAATGTCTGTCATTGCACCAATTCTAGCTTTGTCGGTGGAAGGAAAAATATTTGAGGTTTATACCGATGCTTCCAACATTGGATTGGGATGTGTATTGATGCAAGATAGAAGAGTAATTGCCTATGCATCAAGACAGTTGAAGACTCACGAGAAGAACTACCCAGTACATGACTTAGAATTGGCTGTTGTGGTCTTTGCTCTCAAGCTTTGGAGACACTACCTATATGATAACCAATTCATAGTGTACTCCGATCATAAGAGTCTCAAGTATTTGTTTTCACAAAAAGAACTGAACATGAGACAAAGGAGATGGATGGAATATATCAAAGACTATGATTTCAAGATTGAATACCATCCGGGAAAAGGAAACACTGTGGCTGACGCACTTAGCAGAAATCCTATAGCCAAGATGTTTCGGTTGCAAGTAAGGGAATGGAAATTGTTGGAAGAATTTTCCACATTGAGCTTGAAAGTTGAAACACAAGGGGAAAGAATGGTGATAAGCAATTGGTAGTGCAGTCAGATTTACTGAAGCAAATTAATGAGCAGCAGGACAATGATCCTATATTGGTAGGAATCAGAGAAAAATTGGCTTCTAAACCTGATTTTAATAAAGATTTTCATGGAAATCTTCGATTCCGGGACAGATTGTGTGTACCGGATAATCCCGAAATCAAGAAACAGATCTTAGAAGAAACTCATCGGTCTCACTATACTATTCATCCCGGAGCTGTCAAAATGTATCAGGATTTGAAGAAGTATTTCTGGTGGTGCAACATGAAAAGGATATTGTGGAATTTATTACAAAATGTTTGACCTGTCAGAAAATTAAGGCAGAACACCAGAAACCTGCAGGAAAATTAAAACCACTTGAGATACTAGAGTGGAAATGGGATAGCATTGGTATGGATTTTATTGTGGGATTACCTAAAACACAAAGTGGATTTGATACTATCTGGGTAATTATTGACAGACTTACCAAATCAGCTCATTTCTTAGCAATAAAGATAAGATGGTCTGTTAATATTTTGGCAGCATTATATATGAAAGAAATTGTACGTTTGCATGGAATTCCAAAGAACATAGTTTTTGACCGAGATGCAAGATTTACTTCGCATTTTTGGAGAGAATTACAGGATGCTTTGGGAACAAAATTAAAATTTAGTACCGCATTTCACCCTCAAACAGATGGACAGACCGAACGGGTGAACCAATTGTTGAGGATATGTGCCGTGCTTGTGTATTAGAGTTCGGAAATGACTGGAACACTCATCTAGCAATTATGGAATTTGCATATAACAATAGTTATCAGTCTACTATTCGAATGGCACCTTTCGAAGCTTTGTATGGACGACAATGTAGATCACCATTGTGTTGGATCGAATTAAAAGAGACGCTTATTCTTGGACCTAAAATGATCCAAGAGACGACAGAAGTTATCAAGTTAGTACAAGATCGGATGAAAGCTGCTCAAGACCGACAGAAAAGTTATGCCGATCGTCGTAGAAGAGAGTTAGAATTTCATCAAGGAGAACATGTATTTCTTAAAGTATCACCCGGAGAGAAATCAAAAGATTTGGTATCAAGGGAAAATTAAGTCCAAGATACATTGGACCTTTTTAAATATTGAAGAGAGTTGGTGAAATGACATACCAACTGGCACTTCCACCGCAGTTATCCAATGTGCATGATATCTTTCATGTGTTATGTTAAGAAATATGTATATGATCCGGAACACATTATTGGATACCAAGATCTGGATATACAAGGAAATTTGGCATATGAAGAAAGACCAGTACAGAACCTCGATCGAAAAATCAAGCAACTACGGAACAAGGAAGTTCCTTTACTAAAGATTCAATGGAATAAGCAAGGACAAGAAGAAGCAATATGGGAATTGGAAGATGCCATCAAGGACAAGTATCCAGAATTGTTTCAGGTCAGTAACCACATCCTTGTGTAATTAATTTGGAGGACCAAATTTCTTTTAGTGGGGGAGAATTGTAACACCCCAGAATTTTTATTTGTAGAAAAACATGAATAATAAAGTTATTAGACTTAAGCATTAGTATTAAATTGTAATAAGTGATATTTGGGTATAATTGGTATTAACTAATGTTACCCTAGTGTCGTACTCGGACGTGTGCACTCCCATAGGGCGACACTGAAAAATGGTAACGAAAATGAAATCTGAGAACACCATAATTTCCATAAAAATATGGAGATCTCAGAAATGTAAATATCTGAATTTTTTGACGTGCGGCTTTCGAGATTAAGTCGACGCAACTATTTTTCGGGTGATTTTCACCTACTGTAAACTAAATTATAAAAATTAAAATAAAATCACCATAATTTGTAAAACCATCATATTAGTCTATGGTTAAAATTTCATTACAAATGGACACCATTTGGATGGGTTTACATAGTGAATATTGGACCAGTTGAATTAGGGGGTATTTACGTAACCATTTTTTTGGTGAATTACCGGATGTTTACGTGTGAAGCCTTGAGGAGGCCAGCACACATTAGGATAAGGATAGAGCTTGGGTTTAAACTCTTACATGATGGTGGATGAGGTGTAGGTGTGAGATTGGAAGCATGGGCATGTGTAAACAGTAAAAACCCATGGGTTTTACGGTTTACACATGTGCGTTTACGTGTTCCCTTGTATGGGAACCTAGTTTGGCTATAAAAGCCACTCCCTCTGCTGAGTTCGATCCTTTCTACTCTTTGGTTTCTGTCCCTGTTCTTGCTCTTCTCTACTCTTGGCTGCTAGAAGGGTTGTGGAGGAGCTCCTTGAACTGTTGCTGGGGAGCTGTTGCTGGGGAGCTGTTGCCGTGCATCTGCAACTGCACCCACCTCTACTCTTGTGTGCCACTGTAGTTGCTTAATTGGCGTGGGCATTGCTGGCACATCATCGACTGTGGGGAGAAACTCTTCCCCTGCTGGTTTAGGTGCCTTCGTTAAGAACGTGTGAGGAATTACCTGTTCATCAAGGTAGGATTCATCTCTCTATGGTTCAATTCGGGTTTTGTTCATATGTCACAAGGAATTCGTATGAACGAATAAGTGACCATACTTGTGATTCTCTATTTTCCCTTTTGTTCATGGTAGAATTACTCTTTTTGGGGAAGGAACAACTTGATTCTATTTAGAATTCAATTCTCATTCTACCTTTGATCTTTGTTCATGATCTGGAGTCATGTAGAAGTTCTAATATCTATAGAACTATGAGAGAACTTTTACTTAACTAATAGGTATCTCAAGCTTTGATTTAGATCCATGAAACACTTGGAGTTTTAGTGTTTATCTTGTAAGAATCCTCCCAATGAACCATTGCCATCAAGGTTCTACTTCTAGTACTAAACTATGTTTAGTTTCAAGCAAGTCAAGTTTGAATTGTAAACCCTTCTTTTATCTTGTTTGTTCGGTTTATAAATCCCTATGAGAACTCTAATTAGACTCTTCTATTTAATATCAAACATGTTTTGGTTTATAAGCTCTATAGTTAGGGTGTTTAAGATAGGTTTAAAGTCCTTTCTGGAAGTTCTATAACTATCTGTCGACAGCCGGCCAAATCTGTCGACAGGCGCACGTCTGACAGAACTTCAGGTTTCTGGACTGTGTGGATCTGTCGACAGATCCCTTGCATCTGTCGACAGATACACACAGAGCCAGACAACCTGAACTCTTTCTGCTCTCATCTGTCGACAGCCCCTTCTTGGCTGTCGACAGGTCACATGCTGATTCAAATTTCTACACTCTTTCATGTCCGAATCCATGCCAAAACTTCATCCTAAAAGCCAAGGAAGTTACCCTCTCATTTACCTTGATATTTACTGTCATATTACTGCAAAGTTCATCCACTTTGAGTACCTTAACTTTCCTTTAATTGTTTCTAAAGTTGTCAATTACGAATAGCACTCCGATTGAGTCTATTCTTCGGTATTCGGTAATTGGGTCTATAAAATCTGAACACCTGAGAGTTCATATGCTTGAACACCTTATGAGATGTGAATAAATGGAGATGACATTATTGGGTCTTTGTACCCCCTGTGATTTTTATGCCTGAGCAAATAGGGCTAGTCCAGTCCTGGGAGGAGCACCCGAATTCATTTTCGGACCACGTGGAATGATAAGGATGTCTGGCATTGCATCAACTATTTTCTGAATATGGTCATCATAATTTCAGTACTGTGTAAATGATATGTGAATAAATTCTTGAGCTATATATCTGAGCATGATCTGAGTTTTACTATCATTGCATCAAGCTTACTGTTCTGAAATCTGGTGTGACTCTTTGATATTCCGTTCTATCCTTGTCTTGGCTACCATGTATACATTCTTGAACTATCAACTGAACTATGGAATTTGAATTCTACTGGGCTAGTTAGCTCATTATTTCCTACCATTTTCAGGTAATACAGATGGGGGTGATGCTTAAGGGATTGAGTGCTGAGTGGACCGACATGATGAGCAAACCAACATGTTTCTATTTCGGTTTAGTAGTGTAAAAGGGATATGTAAATTAATTTTTTTATCTACTCCTCACTTAGTTGTTATGAGGAGTATCTATGTAATTAAACTTCCACGTTATGACGATATGAATGGATAAGTAAATTACCTGTTGTGCTGTTTTCCTGTCACTCCGATAAATAGCCTTTATTAGGACGTGACAGTTTCCGTCTGTCTACACTTGAATCACACACCACACTAAGCTCTAACAATTTACTTTGTGGTGTGCAATTCAAAAGTAAATTTAAAAGGAAGAAGTCCTATTCACCCCCTCTAGGATATTCTTAGTGCCATTTCGATCCAACATGTTGTGGAAGCGAAAACTGCCACCACACGAACTTGACCCGCTAGATTGCCAGGCTTGCACGGTCCTCTCAAGGATTGCTGCTCTTTGGGCTACCTCTTCCATGAACAAACATCAAAGGCATGACTGCATCTTGCAAACTCCGGCCTCAAACCTCGGATGAAGTATTCAACCATCATCGCATTGTTGGTCACCACATACGGTGCATATCGACTCAAGCCATGAACCACATTTGATATTCCAACACGGACAAGTTTCCTTGCTGAAGTGTTCTGAATTGCTCTCTCTTTCTGCTGAACTTGCATGGGAAAGAAGGGTGTTGAAGACTTCCAAGAACTCGGCCCAAGTGATAGTGTCTTCCTCTCTTGCCCAAGATACCGTCTGCATCTTAAGCCTCCACCATTCTTGTGACAATGCTCTCAACTGATATGTAGTCAATATCACTCTTTGCTGGAGGGCACCGCATTGTAGTAAATACCTGCTCTATCTCATGTATCCAATGCTCCGCCGTATCGGGATTCGGACCTCCTGAATACGTGGGTGGCTGCAAACGCCGAAACCTCTCTACTAGTTGTGTAGACTCCTCCACTGTGGCTGGCCTCACTGGTACCACAGGAGGTAAAGGTACTACAGGAGGTACCTCTACTCTGTAGGGTGGTACTAGTGGTGTCGGTACTACCTCCCCTGCCATGGGCGCGGCTGGCTAAACTGGCGACTGGTGATCCAACCGAATCTGAATCTATGTAATGCTGTCCCACAACCTTTCTATCATTTGCTGCGTGGTCTCCCCCAGCTCATCATCATCACCTCCACCTCCCCAATCCCTTCGGTCAACCATTTATAGCCCTGCACACACAAAATTCCATACACACACATACAGGTATATCATTACAAAAACAGGGCCAACTACCAACAGAAGACCATAATAAGGAACATGCTATGTACATTTCCCGCTTCTTCATATTTACACGGACCTTGCTTTGATACCAACTATGACGGTCCACGCCGTTCAGACCCGTTAACCTAGTAACGTGCCTGACACGACACCGCCTCCCGTGATCGGGCCGAAGCCTCGCAAGGGATATCAACTACTCATGTCCGTGAAAATACAAAAGAACGTGCTGAACACATAAAAGCTTTCATTGCTCACATATATTCACATGAAATGTACATATTCAGTTCCATACTTAGTCATAATAAAGTACAACAGCCTGGGACAACCCCCAGGGCTCCACAAATAAGTACATTACTCTGCTGGTGGCGAGGGCCCGACTCCACTATGACGTTGACCCGAACTAGAGGAGGGACGCGAGTCCTCCTACTCTCCTTCACCTGGAAGAAGAAGGGGTGAGCCTCACAAGTCATTGGCTCAATAGGGTAACTCCCCCAAAGCCGTAAAACACAATTTATATCAAAGCTGTAAAGCATTTAAAGAAGGTAAACACCTATACATGATGCTACAGCTGAAAGTAAATAAACAACAAACCACACACGAGTGCACAAGCCACAGAAGGGTACGTCGCACACGGGTCACGAGCACGGGTTCGTGACACAAGCCACAGACCCGGACAATGGACACAAGTACACCTCTCAGCCTCGTAGCCAAGGATGAAAGGTCCAGCTGCCGCTCCACCTCAACAGGTCAGGAAACGTGGAGACAACCAACCACCACACCTACGGACTACACTGTCGCAGGCCCAAGCCTGACACCTTTAGGGGCTCCGGCCGAGAACCCTAAAGTGAGGCACTGGAAACCGGACTAGCTGGGGATCGGTACATTTACCAATGTCTGTCCCCCAACCAAGAGCATGCTACAAACGGCCGCACACCCATAAACATGAGTCGTTGTCCCTTGCCATCTTTCCCTCAGTCGGACGTACAACTCCACACAGGAGTGAGGGTGTCCAGGAAGATGACACAAACCCTGACGGTACTCCTATACCGGGACAAGCCCTGAGCACCCGGTGCTAGGGTAACCGACTAGAGAGGAAACCACAGAAGGCGTGACACCCAACTTGCTATGCACACAAATCCATGCAAAACATATCGTTAACGATCTTCACGTGAGTCACCATGACCCACACAGACCCTACATTGCCTTGGGAACACTGCCCAAGCAACGTGGGTTGGAAACTGGACAGACTAGCCAAGAACTCCCAGAGCTCGGGTGACCACTTTCTGAATTGCGTCCAATACAGTGGACGTCTTCATGAAGTGTAAACGCGTCAGACTTACCTGTCGCCGTTCCACTCTGAATCGCGTCGGCCACAAGTGACGCGTTCACAAGAACGCGTCCCCTGTACCAGATGCCTTTCAGAGCTCAGAAGCATACCCTGTAATCCTTCAGAAACACACACCAAACTACTCCATACACATGTAAAGCAGGATTAAAAGCTGTAAACATGTTTCTATACATGATCACTATCATGCCCATGCATTCTTCCCATCGAAATCCACCATACACATCATACACATATCAAACATCGGGAGACACAACAGACACCAGGGTAGAATTCCCCTACCGAAGCAAGAAATGTAACTCCGACGATAACCCTGTGTCCTTCGCGCTCCAAAACCCGTCCTCGTGCCGGAAGTACGCCGAACGGACTCCAAACGGACGAATTCAACTCGGAATCGTCCCCAAACCCTCATAGCAATCCCCCTTCAGTTGAGCAGTGTGAATGCTCTGCTCGGCTAGGGGTGGAAAGCCATTCTCAACATAAACCGAATCGCGTCGGGTCTTCCCGCCGCATTTAGAAACACGTCCGACCCGTTCGACGCATTTAATAGAAGACGCCCCTACATGCGCCACGTGGTGCGCATGCAGCGCCGCTTACGTGAAGGCGGTGCGGAATCGCGTCGACAACACGGGATGCGACACTATTCAAAACGCGTCGGCCCTGGAGGACGCGTTCACTGATGAGAGTGGCGTCCTCTGTATTGGACGTGTTCTCAGTGAACCCGCCAGAGGCTGTTTTGGGCTGGGATGCCCAAGCCCCTCAGCCTCCTTCCTGAGCCATAAAACCTGTAAAAACCACATAGACCTCCAAAAACACACAATGGGCCATATACTGGCCCCCAAACCCGGTAAACCTCGATCCGAACATACCAAATATTACAAAAAATATTACAAGGATTAATAAGAAGTCGTCAGAAACTCAATTACATTTGCAAACACATAAATTGTAGGGAATCTCATGCCCCTACACCTAATCAAAAACCATTGTATAAAATCACCATTACATAATTAACATTTAAAATCTTGCATAAAAATAGTATGGAACCTTTCGCGAGACACTTGAAACCACAGATGACATACTAACTTGCATACACAAGAATGCAGAGAGCATATGCCTATCGACTATACGATAATATTATTAACAATTATAAACATGGGCAATAAGAAACACCAAATCTCATATAAACTCCACAAAGAAAATACTAGCCGGCAGCATATCCAACTTCCGGGATGATATTATTCCCACAGTTAAACACCAAGGCGATGTAGATCTAATTCATCCAAGTGCAATAATGTGAACTCCAACTCCAGCATGTGGGTTAACTAAAGAAATCAAATCACAAGAAAAATAGGTGCCTATGCCATGACACCTAACCTAACTTGCCAAAATCCAATATCGAGGGAAAACACTCTCGGTACACATACACAATCAATGAAACATGCACTTAATATAATAGGGGTAGAAAGGCATCACCTTGCCTTAAAGCCAACACCACACAAAATAATACAAGCAATCCAAACAATCCAGAGAGAACATTTGAACAAACTGACCCCCGATGGGCTCTCACAACAAAGACCTACAAAGGTTAGGTTACAATAGAACACCTCAACAAGGGTTCCTTACCTTTGTGGCCAACATCCTTAGTTGAATCGCATTGAAAGAACCATCACAACAAGAAAAGGAATGTTAGATTGAACAACTTATATTGGGCTAGGCTACTGTGTCACATCCCGTCATTTAATATTTCGATAAATATTGAAACGCGACCGAACAGGGAATCAAGAGTAAACTTAAAATTTTCGAGCGAAATTTGCCTGAGGTCAAGACCTAAAATAAAAATATTAACTGCCATTCTTCAAAACTAAAGCATTTCATAATTGTCAAATTAGAAATAAAGGATAGACGTAGCAAGGATTGAAACTCGGCACACTATTCTCGTCGTCCCGCCTTCTAAGACTGATGATAACCTAAAAAAAGAGTAGCTATGAGTAGTCTTGCCCAGTAGGATTTATCCACTAATAACAAGAAAATAGATATTGGAATCAAGCAAAATTTCTGCACACTAGGATAACAATAATAGTGTTCAAGAAAACGGAGAATAATGCAAATCAAGATGTAAAAATATTGAACCATGCTTAAATAATAGTAACAAGAAGGACTGATATGTCAAGAACTGAGCTAGAATAACAAGTATCAGGCATATAATGACATTCGTCATCATCAAACGTATAATAGTTGCCATGCAGTTTACTAACATGTACTGGTTGTTCATGACAAAAGCAAACCAAATAGGATCAAGATTATGAAAACAATAACATATAATGGAATATCCACTAATCAAGCACATAATAGTGTCCGATGCCAAACCACTAAAATAGTAGTCCTATCATTTCGTAGGGCTAGTAAATGAATTCGGGTGCTTCTCCCAGAGACTGGACCCGCCCCTATTTGCATAGGCATCTTAATTCAAGAGAGTCCGAAGACCCGAACAAGTAAGTAAACATTCATTATAGTTATGTTTCTGGACAATTATTCATGCACCAATTTAGAGTTTCAAGGAGAAAGCACATGTACAAGATTGTGTATCATAAGGATCACAAAAGAGTTGAAAATGATTGGAGTTTCAAGTGGTAATAAAATTATGCATGATGAGAAGTTTATGCTGGAAGCCGATATTCAAATTGAAATATCGGAATTTCCAGTTGAAACTAGTGTATCCGGTCAAAATTTAGAATATAAAACCAAAAGTACTCTAGATTGTTTAGATGTAGTAGGATTTTCTGATATTACATTAAACACGGGATTATGGCTGAGCTTGCTAGACTTAATTCAGGGTTATACTGGATACATATGTCTTGAAATAGTTAGAAGCTAAAAAAATTGTAGTAACGATGGTATTCAAGTATCAAGTTGGTATAATCATTTTGAATCCCAAAATAATAAAACATCCAACTTGATCTCAAGGTTTAGAATCTCATTGTCAAATCAAATCTAGGAATAGGCTTACCTGCTCAAGAGAACAACAAGTGTTGACATATATATGAACAACAGACATTGACATCTGGACAACAAATGCTAACACACGAACAACAAATGTTGACTTACGAACAACATGTGCTGACATGTGAATAACAAGTGTTGACAAATGAACAATAAGTGTTGATATACAAACAACAGACATGTGAACTGATAATAGGTTTTGGGTAGTATCTAGAGGGAGTGAGGTACTTAGACCTACTTAAACTATTATGTTTTGAAATCTTTATCGAGAAATCAACAGAAGAATGCATCATAAAACTCTCAAAATAAAATACGATAATCTAGACATGAACCAGTCAAATGGACAAATTGATCTGAAAAAGGCATATGTCGACATGTTCACTGGGTGTGTCGACACACTAGGTCAGTACGTCAACTTGCTAGCAGTGTGTGTCGACAGATTGGGTGTATCTATCGATATACTGGGCGTGCATGAAAATCGGTTGTTCGAAAAGATGAAATCGATCGACTGAAATAACCAAATCAGTCGACTGAAAGAACCAAATCGGTTGACCGACCTAGCCAGTAGCTTGGTCCTAGATTTAAGGTGAAATCGGTCGACCGAAATACAAGAATCGGTGGTCCTATTTTCCCTAATATGATCCATGTCTTTTAAGCGTGACAATCGGTCGACCGATTTAGGTAAAAAAAAACTAGAATCGTACGATCACAAATCACACAGTCTAAATAGACTTGGGAATGGAAATAAACACTCAGGAATTGTAGGGAGGGACCTATACTACAACTCTACATATTTTCCAAATTTAATAAAACTCGTTAAACCTCTCTTTCAATTTGTTTTTCTCTTTTATCAGTCAAACTGGAGAGAGAATCGGTCGACCAAAATGTCAACATCGATCGTTCGATTCTGGTAAAAATCAGAATCATAAAGTCTTGAATCGCACAGTCTGAACATACTTGGGAATGAACAATAAAAAATGATAAAGGGGAACCTACACTACAGTTGGGCGTGACCGTCGAGTGGAGATAGCCCCTACAAGCCTCCTATCTCTTTTCTTTCTCTCTCTTCAATGCTTTGCAACATCTTTCTCCCTTCTCTTTCTTTTCTTAAATAGCTTCAACAATAGCTTTTTCTTTCTTTTATATGGTGGCGTGAAGTGGTGATATTAGAAAAAGAAAATAAAAGATGAGAAGAAATATTAAGAAGATGAAGAAGAAGAAGAAGCAGGAATAAGAAGAAATGGAAGAAGTAGCAAAAGAAGAAGTGAAAGAAGAAGAAGATTTAGTTTCCTTTAGCAATCGATGTTCATGACCATTCGATATTGGTCAGCAATCGATGTTTTCCTTCAGCAATCAATGTTCATGACCAATCGATGTGGGTCTGCAATTGATATTTTCTTTCAGCAATCGATGTTCATGACCAATCGATATTGGTCAACAATCGATGTTTCCTTTAGCAATTGATATTCATGACCAATCAATGTTGATCAGTAATCAATGTTTTTCTTAAGAAATCGATGCTCATGACCAATTGATGTTGGTTAGTAATCGATGTTTTCTATCAGCAATCGATGTTCATGACCAATCGATGTTGGTCAGCAATCGATGTTCTTCTTCAGAAATTGATGTTCATGACAATCGATGATGGTCAACAATCAATGTTATCCATTTTTCCTTCACCAATCGATTGTCTTTATGTCAATCGATTGCCTTGTTAGTCAACAATTGATTGCCCCTTATGCCAATTGATGTCTGTTCTTTGACAATCGATTGTCTGGCCATTCAACAATCGATTGCCTTGTTACTCAGCAATCGATAGGAGTTTGTGTATCGATTGGCCTTTTTGCCAACCTATTGACCCTTTTAATATGGCCTATTAAACAACAATCAATGGAGGATTTTGTTCTAAGCCCTTCCACAACCGATAGGTGGCTTCATCACCAATCGATGTAGCCTTGAACACCAATTGATTGGGAGCCTTGTCTCCCATCGATGGCAGCAAAAAGACAAAGACTTATGAAAAGGACATGAGTGGTTCTTACCTACCCCTGTCCTTTCCCAAGAAATAAGTCAACATAGACATGGCCTTGGTGGGTGGTTTGTCCTTTTTGCAAACCAAGTCATTGTTAGGTATGGCAAGGTATGGTTTGGGCATGGCCTATGTATGGCTAGATTGAACTTTCTGTCCCCTTTTGCCCCTTCTTTAGGAATAAAGAAAGGGTCCTAAATGGGACCAAAGACTCCCTTAAATAGGCCATATGGCTCTTCTTGGCCGAACCTTATGATCTTCCTGTCCAGAAAGTAGTTTGGAGTCTTTCCCTCTACACCCCATTTGCCTTAACTTGAGTAGACCCAGAGGGGGGGGGGAGGGGGGATCTTGGAGCTTGAGAGCTCTCCTTCTACTCTTCCTTGAAAGCAACTTGTTGAAAAAGCTGGAGACCTGACACAATGGAGAACTTCAGAGCTAGAGGGATGATCTTGCAGCTTGGAGCTTGGAAGAGTTCTTCTTCCTCTAGCCTCTACATCAAAACATAGGTGTGGATTTGAAGGAGCAACCCAAAAAGATAGGTTTTCTCGGGCTCAAATGTAAAAGCTTGTTCATGTTCTGAGCACTCTTGGATTTCCTATGTTAAGAACCTAGTGGAACACCTTTGATTTGCCTAAATGTCTGATCAGTAGACCCTCGCAAGAGTCACTTTATTTCAACTTGTTCCTGAGGAACATGACCCTTGTTTCTAGGAAGTATGTCCAGAGTTTCTTGATCTTTCCCATAATAGGAACTCATTTGATTTGTCTATTGGGCCAAGCATTTCTGGAACCCTTAGACTGGAAATGAAATCCTCAAGTTTGATCATATGGACTTTCCAACAACCTCCTTGCTAGAAACCTTGTCTACATCTCTTGTGCACCATTGAAACCTTTCCACCAGCATCATGGGTCTGAAGCACCCTTGAGTATTCATAGACCCATTTCCTTCCTGTTTCAAGTATATTTCGATTGGCCCTTTGTGGCAATTTCGACTGGCCATTCTGGCCACTTCGACTGTTCTCTCTTGTCAACTGCGACTGGCCTTTAGTAGCACTTCGACTGGCCTTTGTGGCACTTCAACTGTTCTTTCTTGTCAAACTTCGGCTGGCCCCTTTGTAGCAACTCTGACTGGCCCTTCGAGCCACTTCGACTACTCATTTGAACACATGATTGTCCTATGATTCATCCCGTAGAAGAGTAACCAGCATGACAGTAACATAAGTATCTTGTACATGTTAAAAGGTAAGAACGTGAAGATTATTCTAATGACTCCTAATTTATCTTGATTATATTCCCTTCTGATTCAACTAAAATTTCCATCATTGAGTCTGCTTGCCCTTGAATCTGAAATCAAAAGAAATGTGTAGGAATCCTCATGATCTTGCTTACATGACTTGCTCCATCACGCCTGCTTGAATTCTTGCCAATATGTACTCTTGAAATTCCTTGATCTAAGCTTATGTTCTTGGCTTCTGTGATGTCTTACAAGTCTGTCCTTCTTGACTCCAATGGTCATCTTGTTCTTAAAATCGACACTACTATTGGGATGATATCCCAGATCAAATGCCTGCACCATGGGGCCTAATCCGGTCCTGGGGAGTGATGCCAAACTGTCCCCATAATAAATATTTCCATTTATTTATATATTAATTTTGATGATTAACAAAATAACACTAATGGATTACTTGAGCCTTAAGAACAGGAATAAAAAAAAATGAAAGTTCAAGACAATCTGGTAAGTCTCATCACTTCTATCCAAGTCTTTGTATCGACTTCTTTGATAAGCAGAACGATTTCCTCTTTGACCGGAAAACTCAAAACAAATCGATATCGTAACGATTTCTTTAGAAACTCGCAACGACTCTCTAGCCGTAACGATTTCTTTAGACCTCGTAACGATTTCTTTAGACCTCGTAACGATTTCTTTAGAACTCGCAACGACTCTCTAGCCGTAACGATTTCTTTAGACCTCGTAACGATTTCTTTAGAACTCGCAACGACTCTCTAGCCGTAACGATTTCTTTAGACCTCGTAACGATTTCTTTAGAATTCGCAACGACTCTATAGTCATAAACGATTTCTTTAGACTCATAACGATTTCTTAGAGTTCATAATGATTTCTTCACTGATCATAACGCCTTGCTTTGTATAACGATTTCGTATAACGATTTCCTTACAACTAGACAGTCATAACGATTTCGTGTAACGATTTCCTTACAACTCGATAGTCATAACGATTTCGTGTAACGATTTCCTTACAACTCGATAGTCATAACGATTCTTGTAACGATTTCTTCAGAACTCACAACGACCTGCTTGTTGTAACGACTTCATAAGTTATCACATCGATTTCCTTACAGTTTATAACAACTTGCTATAATTCATAACGATTTCATAAGTCAGCAAGATTCTTTTTATCGAATTTCTTGATGCATCAGTATAATGCCTGTTAATAGCGTTGAAAAGTCAAAGTCATATCTTGTCCGTTGACTGCTATGCATTAAATGCTCTCTGATCGTATCTCCCATGCATGCAGACAATATCTTCCATTTCTATGCTACTCTGTCTACGTACTTTTTTAGACAGAAAGGAGCTTTGCTATATACTGCAATATCTGTTCCATCTCAACTAACAATAGACAGCAGTCTTAGCTGTCTTCTATTTATTGATGATATGCTTACAGATATCTGACAAGACTCATCTGGACAACATTGGACACAAGATACAAAGTTCTATGACATCTCTTTTGGCGTGTACACAAGGATAAAGGCTGACGATCAGAAGCTTCCTTGGTGACCAGTCTAACGTACACAAGGATAAGAGACAACGGACACTTCAACGTTTGAATTTAAATCAGCATTTAAATAAGAGACTAAAGATGGAAAAGAGGTGTGCAACAACGCTTGATTTTAGAAGAAGAAAGAAATCCATCTCTTAGAGTCTTTAGAACTTTGAAGAAGAGCGAAGCTTCCACTCCAACCTTGTTCTAAGCTCTTAGCTCTCTGTGCTCAAAAGGAATCTTCTCATTTTGTAAGAGCCTGTGTGGTCCTTGGAGAGAAAAACCTTGTTAAATCTCTTTCTCTCTCGGGGGCTTAGGAGCTTCAGTGTGTAGCTGGTCAAGCTAGAGTCTGAAGCCTGTTTTCACACCCTTTTTCTTATTAGGTTGTGTTCCCTTCTAGACGAAGGAAGACCTGGTGGTATCCAGGGTGGTTGTTGTTCCCTTCAGGCTGAAGGAAGACCAGTTGAGGCTGGGTGTAAGGATCCTTAAGGGGGATTGTACCCTTGGTAGTAAAATCCTGAGGTATTGCTCAGGGACTGGACGTAGGTCTCCTGTGGAGAGGAGTTCCGAACCAGGATAAAAATCCTTGTGTCTTGTGGATGTGTTTTGTGTGATTGTTGTCTTGTTTGCTCTAACTCTAACCTTGTTATTAAGTTGTGCAATCCTTTCAGTAAACAGGTTTTAATCAGAGATCGAAGTTTTAATAACCCATTCACCCCCCCTCTGGGCTAGCTAGCTGGGCAACAGGGAGGAGCATCCCGACGTACTTGATAACCTGAGGAGTATGGATCAAATTAAAAAAAGAGGTTTCTTGGCATTAGACACCCCCCTATATTATATGAAATGAAAGTGCCTCTTGTTACATTTAAGAATGAAGCACAGTGTGCTTACTTGACTTGATATGCTTGACTCGCTTGCTTGACTTGATAAGTATGATTCGCTTGAAATGGTCAATTTTATGTTCTTCTTGATACATGCTTGATTGGATCATAGCTTGACTCTTGTATCGTTCTCATGACACGATAAACAATGTGATTCGCCTTGAAATTCTGCAATATGCAACTTTTTGCATGTTATAATCATGCTTTCTATTTGCCTTGGTTATCTTGCTTATCATCCTTAAAACTCAGCTTGTTAAAATGTTAATCACTTATATTTTACCCGCACCATGAGATATAAATCCTACTGGGCTAGTTAGCCCATTAACTTATGAACATTTCAAGTGATTGAAGCATGTTTAGCATGTAGCTGACCCATTGTTTGGAGAGCTTGGAGCACCTTGGAGGAGTTTAAATTTCTAATATTTTTTTTATGTATGAGCAAATCATGTATTATGCTTGTAAACCATTGTGGTCGGACCTGTGAGGAGTGTTTTCTGTTGAAATTAGTGATTGTACAATCTATTCAATGAATGAAAGAAATAAGATGATGATTTGTTTAAGTGTGAATCATGGATGGAGGAATCATATATAAATCATATTGTGTTTTATGTATTGGGATTATGTGATTGTCTATGGCAAAATTTAATTGCAATGAGGTGTATCAATTTCTGAAATTTTAAAGTGAAACTTGCTATGGAAGAGCTTTGTTCTTGGAGAAAAATTATTTTGTGGGTCCTAATTGTGTTGTTAAGACTTGGACTTCTATTACATGAGATCTGAATTGAATGTCGTGCTCCGATGAGATGAGATTCGAGGAAAATATTTTTTGGGATTGGACATTTTAATTTTTGCTGCAATTATGATGTATAAATTTTGGGGGTGTGACATTTTATTTGGATCAGATTAGTCTTACCAATTCTGTCATGGATGTCAAGTCATACGATGTGTGCACCCACTATATATCTCGTAATCATGACATCGGTGGGAAATTTATGTATTAACATTATTCTCAAAAGTCTTCAAGAGCTAGGTTGCGATCCTGGGTTCAATAAGATGTAACCTTGCTAGATTCTTTATTTTTAGATTAATAATATATTGAGTGTTTTGCAAGTTTTTAACAATACCTTTTTATTGTTACGATCTCCCCTACTAAAGAAGGTTAATCTAAATTCTCGAAATTTTCCTGATAATAGTGATAGGGCCTATTTAGGGAAGGATAATTAGGAGGAGATAATCACAATGATAATTATTTACATGGTTTATTACATGAGATGACTCCATAATCTCATTTACAAGGTTACTCGGACTTGCCAACTTTGTTATATATGGCTATATTGTGACAACACAACTAAATTCAATCATTTTACAAGCTAGTTTCCTAACATATTGTCACGCCCCGACGCGGAATATGGGAGCGCGAAGGCAGTTGCAAGAAAAAAGTATAGAGCGAATACTAGACATCAACCATTGCACACTGATTAATACTAAAGCAAATCTTTCTCATTAATAACTTTTCAAATGTCTAGTTACAACCACTAACATCAGAGCCATTCTATAGGGGCCCAATTACATTGAAAGAAAGTAAAAGACTAAACTTCAAACCTAACTACTACAACGCTAAATATAGCAATAGGACGCTAGGGTACTCAAGACATCACTCCAGGTCGTTCCCGTCCTCTTGAGTATATGGTTCATCCTCAGTCTCACCTGAGAACACAACGACAAATAACGCAGGGTGAGCGATAACGCCCAGTAGGACTTAAATCTCAGGATCAAGCATGCTTTAAGTGTTTAATGTCTTATAAAGCAGGATAACTAGAGAGAGTAACGAGAAACGTATAGAAAGTACAGGTACACGATAACAAGGGACAATAGCACAATGCACGAGAGTATAGCACGACAAGTCTTGATATCGGGTTGGCCGTATAACAAGATAACAAGTAAAGTTGCACAATAGCGCACAAGTCACGATAGCAAGTGTTGGTCGATATTCTTTCAACCACGAGTTTCAAGTAAACCAATAATTGATTGTTTGATTAATTGATTGCCATAGATCAAATCTTGCGTGTTCATGCGTTAGGTGTATGCCATCACCCAGATCATTAGACACTCGCGAGTTATAGCCTTTCAGGTGCTCCTCCCAAGGACCAGACCGGGCCCTTATAATGTTGCCTAGCATAGTCATGTTTTTTATCGTAGACAATCAATTTAATAGCCAAGTAGAGTACCAAGAAATAGATGAGAGTACTAGATGAATAGACGAGAAAGTAGAGTGAACGTGAATAGATGAGTGAATCGAGTATAGATGAGAGCTAAGGGACAATGCGCGTAACTTTTCGAGTAACAGGCGATAGTAACAGTTGCACAACACGCGCACATGGTGTTGGCAGTCAGGTGGAACTCACGACCCTACCACTGGCCATGTTAAGCACAGGTCCAGAGGTCCGGCGTGATTCAAGATAAGAGCGAACTTCTAGTAGCCGTTTGGATCATATCGATCCCTAAAGGGTAATGGGTGTTAGGGTACAACCGGCTCGTCGACCATGTGGGAATCCATGATTAGAGGAGACTTACGGAGGCCTTGTGTAAAGACTCACTAGTCCGGCAGAAGGAGTATCTGACGGAGAGTTCGTCCAAGCCAAGAAAGTGTGTATATAGAAAACAAGTGGTCGACATTCTAGAGGAATTCTAGAAGAGTGGAGCGTCAATATCGGTATAGAAACAACGCAAGAAACGAATACAAGTCCTTTAAAATAGGGCAATTAATATGCTTTATTGCAATAAATTACCAGATACATTATGAGATATTTTATGCCAGATTTCAGCCATATATGGATGGTTCATGTGTGTGCATGTGTAAGAGACATCATAGATAGAGAGAAGTCATGAATATGTATTTTAAAGCATTCAATAAAGCTCCATTTTTAAAACAGGTGTTTTTACTGCGGATATTTTAGAAAGTGAGAGCAATAAATTTTTATGGGTTTTCATGCAAATTCTATGAAGGCGACATAGGCCAGTAAGGATTGCGACAGGGGTAGGCAGATCGCGA
The DNA here is from genome assembly GCA_014218235.1 of Colocasia esculenta. Classification (NCBI taxonomy): domain Eukaryota; kingdom Viridiplantae; phylum Streptophyta; class Magnoliopsida; order Alismatales; family Araceae; genus Colocasia; species Colocasia esculenta. The sequence continues at coordinate 20,178,928 of CM024755.1, read as the reverse complement.
CATGGGTACTGTCGCGACGGCCTGGTGAACGCGACAGAGGCGGGAAAGGGTCGCGACAGGACTTGCGAATCAGGTACTGGAAACGCGACGGCTTACCTGTCGCCTTCTTGGTCGCGACGGGTAGGCTGTCGCAATCTGACCCCAGAAGGTGACATATCGGGCAGTCGCGATCTCGTGGTCTGCGCCTGACTCTGACAGGAGTCAGACCAGACATTGGATTGCGGACCAGAACATTTAAATTTGAGACAGGGTCGTTCAAAAAATCATAACTAATTGTACACACGATGAAAAATCATGAAACCAGTTGCAAATTAAACTAGACATGTAAGGGTACTTCTAGTAAATCGGAATTAGAGAGAGAGCATGGTTCATACAGGGTTTGAACATGAGCAAGAACGAGTTATTCAGAACATGATACAGAGAGAAAGATTGATTAAATTCGATCAACATGCTCGATGAAATTTAGGGCTTTTAGGGGCAAAAGATGCCTAACATGGGTTGAGTATACAAGGAGATCAAGAGTTAAGAAGAGGGCTCGGGGTCATATAAGTTGCAGAACATGAAAAATCAAGAACAAAAGATATGCTCAATGGAAAATTATGAAACTTGAGGGTTTTGTTCCTGATGTATGGAATAATCTACAGACGAAATATCAGGATTTTAGCTTGTGAGAATGCCTACCTTTGACTCGATTTATCTTCTAGGGCTTAGAACTCCAAGAACGAGAAAGAAGCTTCAAGAACTCCTTCTCCCCACGAGATCCTCTCCTCCTTGGCCTCTTCTCCACGTCCAACAACCTTTGGCAACGAGCTAGGGTCGGCCAAGAGGGTTTAAGAGATGTATTTATGTAAACACAAGTTCTTATTCCTACTACTATTCAAATTCCTCTTAATTCCGAGATTTCCTAACTTCACCTTTCCTCTTTTGCTTTCCAATCTCTAATTGGGTTATGATAGTATCTAAATTCGTGCTAGACTATATGGGGTAGGTTTAGGAATCCTATTCCAACTCTAATTGCCACTTTTATTGCTTTAATAACCCCTTACCAATTATGAGATAATTAAACTCCGAATTTAGGGTATTTTCTTATTATTCTCCCTTTGTAAATTCATATTTTTGACCCAATAAATTCTAGAGGGTCCATTAAGCAAAGCCCATTACTCTTTTCCATTTAATGAGTTTTATTTAATGCTCTTTTCATTTAAATATTCATTTAGCTAGGTTTTAATTCTTTATTTAAATTTTTATTTTTCTTGAAAATTCAGGTTGCTACACATATACTCTAATTCTAATGACCTATACTAAACAGTTACTTCTAGTAACCTCAGTTGATTCTCTTCGTAGATTGAAGTCTGCCTACACTGTTATCTTTGTCCTGCTGGCTAACCTTGGATTTGTGGACAGTTTGATATATGATCCTCTGACTATCACACTTAAAACATGCTCCAGCTTTTCTCCAACACTTATCTTCCTCATGTCCATATTTTTGATAATATACACATGCTTCCTTTTTCTTCTTGGAATTATTACCGTTGTTCTAACTATCTCTGTCTTCAATCTTTCTTTTGATATTCCTAGGTCCTTTATCCATCGTTGAGCTATTTTGCCAATCAGATTGTATCCTGGAACATTCTAAGATTTAATGGTTTAATCTTCCATATCTCAAACAAGTTCCTTGCCTTTGCCATTAATTTTCTTTGGTGTGACCTAGTTTGGCAGTGCAGACAAGTTTCCTTAACTTGCCTCTTGATTTTCTCTGACCTATCAATTTGCTTGATTTTCTTGGTTTCCTTCTTTCTTTTCATCATCTTATTGCCAATTGTTCTTTTACTTTTTGAGGTGAATGCTTCTTTTCTTACACTATCTTAACACTCACAGTTTCTTGGCTATTTGTACTTCTAATGTCTCCATGTAGTTTTACTTTCCCTTGGTTATTAGCTGGGATCACTTGCTTCCAAGGACTGAGGAAAGTTGTTTATTGCCGATTGAATCTCTTGTCAACGTATTTCTTCTCCCATCACGTTAGGCTGAGCAAATAGGTTTAAGTTTAATTAATTGATATGTAGCCTAGAAGTTAGCTTTTCTAACTAATGCTATTGACATAATTGTTATCATGTGTATTTAACAATTTGATATATTGGTCTTTGTGATTAATTACGTTCCTTTCTCACAAAATTGAGAAATTGGAGAAGATTAAACTACCACGAACTATACTTGCCTAATTTATCCTTAGGCTTTCTACCCATTATTACAAATAACCCTTAAGTTATCGAACCCTTAACTATACTTGCCTATTCATATAACCCTTAAGTTATCGAATCCTCAAACTATGCTCTGATACCAACTCTGTCACATCCCGCCATTTAATATTTCGATAAATGTCGGAACGCGATCGAATAAAGAATTAAGAATAAAGTCAAAAAATTTTAAGTAGAATTTGCCCGAGGTCAAGACCTAAAATAAAAATAATTAACTGTCATTCTAAAAAACTAGAGTATTACATAATTCTCAAACTATAAATAAAAGGGCAGATGTAACAAGGGTTGAACTCTCAACACACAATTCTCATCATCTCGCCTTGCAGAATTGATGATAACCTAGAAAAAGAGTAAGTATGAGCAGTCTTACCCAGTAGGATTTATCCTCTAATAATAAGGAAATAGATATTAGAATCAAGGAAAATTTACCACACACGAGGATAACAATAACAGTGTTCAAGAAAAAGGAGAATAATGCAAATCAAGATGCAAAAGCATTGAACCATGCTTAAATAATAGTAAAAAGAATAAACCGATATGTCAATGAACTGAGCTAGAATAACAAGTATCAAACATATAATGGCATTCCATCAATCATCAAATGTATAATAACTGCCGAGTAGTTTACTAACATGTATTGGTTGTTCATGACAAAAGCAAATTAAGTAGGATCAAAATTATGGAAACAATAACATATAATAGAATATCCACCAATCAAGCACATTGCAATGTCTGATGCCAAAACATTAAAAAAAGTAGTCCTATATCATTCCGTACAGCTAGTAAGTGAATTTGGGTTCTCCTCCCAAGGACTGGACCCGCCCCTATTTGCATAGGCATCTTAATCCAAGAAAATCCGAAGACCCGAACAAGTAAGTAAACATTCATTATAGTTATGTTTTCGAACAATTATTCATGCAGCAATTTAGAGTTTCAAGGAGAAAGCACATGTATAAGATTGTGTATCATAAGGATCACAAAAGAGTTGAAAATGATTGGAGTTTCAAGGGGTAATAAAGTTATGCAAAATGAGAAGTTTAAAATTGTAACGACCCAGGATCCGAATTACAAGTTACCCACTAATAATTCGACCCCTGGATCGCCACTCACGAGTCGAAGCTCAGAAGGGTTAAGAGAAAGTGTTTGAGGAGAACATATAAAAAAATGTACAAACTACAAGAACTAAAAACAAACCACTATATATTTATAACAAAATGGTACAACTCAGAGCAGATCCAATAGAAGTAAAGAGTACAGCAAATACATACACAAGTACCACTCTTAGCAGCTAAGTAGGACTAGCACCGGAGTGACTCGGCTCCTCAGCACTTGGAGCCGACGATAATCCACCTGAAAAGGAAGGGAGTGAGTCTCAAGAAGAAACCCAGTAGGGACACTAACCCCCATCGACAAACAGTACGAAAAGAAGTGTAGGAAAGTAAACTATGCTAAAGAAAACACTGCACTAAAGCACGTAAAAACTGATGGCGTAACTCCCAACTCCTCACAGAAGTGCATCACAAAATTGGAACCTCGTAGGCTTAACAACACACAATAAAACACACACAACTGTCACACACACACACACACACACAAAGTAGGACCAGCTAGGTCCTATGGCTTGGCGCCTTGACACCATAGAGTCCTCAAACCCTAGCCACGTGTGCACACTCAGACGTTCTCCCTCCCGTCTGGTCCTCGACTGATTTTCCCCTACGCCGAACTCAAACAGTGGAGAAGGGGCCCCATGGAAACTGGCTCGTAACCACCACAAGGGGCATGCTCTGGACGGAGTCGCACTCGACGCCCAGGCTCATCGGTGGAATAGCTCAATGCCAGTCATCCAGACGGAGCCTAGGTCAATGCCCAGGAGTAAACAACACAAACACAAGTACAACACAACATGACACATGGACAGACAGAGACACTCTCAACATCTGGCACATTGGGCCAAGAGGTAGACACTGCGTGCCCGAGCCTCACACACATAGAAGGGGCATCAACTCTTGGGACCTACCTATAGGTTAACGGCAAACAGGTTGACGGCAACCCCGATTGCCATTAACCGTGGGTAGACGTCACAACCTAGCCGTTAACCCTGAGTAAACGACACTGCCTGTGCCGTCAACCACCTCTTGACATCAAGCGATCTTGACGTCAAGTTCAACATGAAGAACTAGACGGTAACAACCATGTCGTCAAGTTCTTCAGCTTCCAGCAGCTGACACGGCCCTAGACTACTTCCCAGGGCAATCCAAGCCCTTACAACTAGATCTAATGATGGGAAACACTTTCCCTCATCAAATAGCAACATCATAAATCCGGAAAACATCGATCCAATGCTTGGATCGACCAAAACACCCAAAATCCCTGGCATCGAAAACCCTTCCCAAAAACACCATTTACATACAAATCACATGCATGGATCATACAAAAAACGATCACATAGAGCTTAAGGGTAGGATCCCTACCTTTAAATGTCGAAAAACCTCAAGAAAACCTCAAATCGCACTGTCGCCCTTGCACTCCCCGTGAGGTAAATCTCTCAAATCTGCTGTCTTCTCGCTCGATCCAAAGCCGCCACGAGCACCACGATCTCCCCACAAGCCCCCGTCGACCACCGAAAGTAGTGGAGGAAGAAGGAGGTAAGGGTGGTGGGTGGAAAGAGGTGGAAGTGGGGGTCCTTGGGTTTCCATATAAAAACAAGTCTGGGGCGGGTTAACGCCAACCTTATTTTCGTTAACCGCACCTCCAGGAACTTGACGTCAACAACAATTTGTTGAACCACTCTATGGTTATCTGTGATCTTGGCATTTTGGTGATAAAAAAATATATGATGCATTTAGGTGATAACAAAATATATTATCTTGGTATTGCGGAGATAACAAAATATAGGTGTTCATAAATATTTTTGTTTCATCTGTGTCGCATCAATCTCATAGCAAAATGCTATGTCTCACATTGATGCAATATGGCGCACTAAAATGATAAAATCGATGTCTAATCTATATACATCGATTACAGTTCAAGTGCCAAATTAATAAGCGCTACAATGATTCATTAGGGCCATAACGATTTGATAAGTGAGCGCAACGTCTTGTTCTCACATCGATTTGCCCCTCATAATGATTCACTAAGGCTCATATCGATTTCAATCTCGTAACGATTCGATAAGTGACTACATCGACTCCTTAAGAATTCATAATGACTTGTTAAGAAATCGATCTCATAACGATTTCATAAGTGATCACATCGATTTCTTCAGGATATCAACGATTTGTTAATAAATCGATCTCAGAACGATTCTTTTTATAGCCATAACGATTTGGTTCTCACAACGATTCGTTAAGACTCATAACGATTTGATAAGTTACAACGATTTGCCTTTCATAACGATTTGCTTATTTTATCATAACAATTTCCATTCAGATTAACTTAGTTATGAATGATCATCGATTTGTTCATATTCCTGCAACGATTTGCTTATAAATGAACAACGGTTTTATGAGTCCTATTCACACCGACTTCTCTTGTTTGTTAAAGTGTTTTTGGCGCCTAAATGAAAAGTCAAATATCTTCTGACAAAAAGCTGCATGCGCAATCTCTCAGTCCTGTCAGAAAAAAGATATGACTTATCAATTTTAGCATGTTAAGAGAAACACAGTAGCATGCACAGTTATCATATAAAACACTATTTTGTGCTAACACTCTACTCCATGCTCACAGATCTCAAAGCACCAAAAGGTGATAAGACAAAAGAAGAGCAACGGCTAGAACTCCAACGGGTATCCTCAATGGATTTATTCTAAGCCTATATAGATGAAGAAAAGATGATGAGAGAAGGAGAGATCTTTCCTGAAATCTTTGAAGGAGTGTACAACCTGTGAGAAGAACCTCAACTCCACATACACTCAAAGGAAAAGAGAGAAGAGCTCGAGCCAAAATCTACAGAAGCTTTCAAGCAAAGTCTTCATCGCCTTCAAGCCTTCTTCTCTTCCACTCTCCCTGTGCTCATTGTAATCTTGGGGGAGAGTCTGTGACTGTGAGCGAAGTCCTTAGTGTTCATCTTGTATTAGCTCTCAGTCTTGTTCTTTCTTTTCTAAGAAAGACCCTTGTCCAGCTGTAGGACTGTATACAGTGTGTAACCTAGCTAGAGGTTAGTGTCTAGCAGAACCTTGTTGGGGTTAGTACCAACAGGACCTAGCTGGGGGTTTAAGTCTAGCAGAACTGCACTGGGGTTTGTTCCAGGAGGTTTACTTCTGAACCTACAAAAGAAGTAGGTTTGCTTCTGAGCCTAGAAAAGAAGTGGGCTTCCTTCTTGCCCGAGAAAGAGAAGAAGACCTGGTGGGGTATCCAGGGTGTTGTAGGTCCTTGAAGGGGACTGTACCTTCGGTTAGTGAAATCCCAAGAGTTTGCTTGGGGACTGGACGTAGGACTTCCATGTGGGAAGGGCCGAACCAGGATAAATCTCTTGTGTCCTTTATGTGATTGTTCTTTTGCTTCCGCACTGCCACTCTTTATCACACTAAACTAACCAAACTTTCAAGTGATAATTTTCTGTGATTAAAGTTTCTATTTTAGATTTCTAGAAAACCTATTCACCCCCCCCCTCTAGGTTAGTTTGCTGCCGAACAAAAAGGGCCAACAAGTGGTATCAGAGCGAGTCTCTGAACTTTCAAGAAGATCCAACGATCTTAGAGCAAAGATCCATGGCAGCTCAAGGATATGCTGAAGGTCAATCAGTCACCAGACCTCCATTCTTCGATGGAGAAGATTATCAATACTGGAAAATGAGAATGGAATGCTTCATTCGAGGCACAGACTTTGATCTGTGGCAGGTAATTGAGGTAGGTGATTTTGTTATTGTTCCTATTGAAGGCACTACTGCCATTACACCTGCTGATAAGAGTAAACTATCTCTAAATTTTAAAGCTAAGAACTTTTTATGTTGTGCTTTATCTAAAAAGGAATTTAGTAGAGTATCTCTTGTAAATCTGCCAAAGAAATATGGGATAAGCTGTAGATAACTTATGAAGGAACAGATAAAGTGAAACAAACTAGGATAGATATTCTTGTTTCACAATACGAACAATTTAAAATGCTCCAAACGAAAATATCACTACTATGTATAATAGATTTTCAAGCATAGTAGTAGGCTTAAATTCTCTTGGAAAATTCTTTATAATGAAGAAAAAACCGTTAGAAAAATACTTAGGTCCTTAACTATTTCATGGACACCTAAAGTAACTGCTATTGAAGAAGCTCATGACTTAACCAAACTTTCTATTGATAAGTTAATGGGTTCCCTCATGGCACATGAAATTAATATGGAGCGTCTATCTGAAAGCTCATCAAAGAAAAAATGTACTAATGCTCTTAAAGTTGTAGCTACTCCTACTTCTTCTTCTTCTAGCTCTCGAAATGCAGACTCTGAAGACAACAATGTTGATGAAGTGTTGTCCAAGCTTCAGAAGATTCTAAAGAAGAAGACAAATGGATCAAGAAGGATCCAGAGAAAAGAGAGAAAAGAAAAAGACCCAGTATGCTATGAATGCAGAAAACCTGGACATCTGAGACCAGATTGTCCAAGGCTTAAAAAGACTGGTCAAACTGAAAGGCACAAGAAGCAGAACAAGAAATTCAAAAGAAAAGCCATGGCACTGCTTGGGAAAATGATGAGGCCCAAGCTCAGAATCATCAAGGTCAGATTACGAAAAGGAGCAGGTAAATCTAGCCCTCATGGTGGGTCTAGATGAGGTACATTCTGACTCATTTTTTAATTCTTGCATAGATTCAAGGTCAGAATCAGAAGACTTAGAAGAAGTCTTTAATGAGCTGTATGAAAAACATAGGGGGTTGTAAAAGAACTAAAAAATCTGAAAAAAATAACTCTACTTGCTTGGAAAACACCGATTCTGATCTTAAATCCGAATTGGAGCAACTAGAAGAACAATTAAAAGAATGTAAAGATAAAAATTTTCTCTTAAATGAAGATTTAAAAAGTAAGAATAAGGAGAAGTTAGAGTTAGAAGAAAAATTAAAAACTCTAACTGAAGCAAATATGTATTTAAAAGAATCAATTAGAAAATTAACTGAAGGGAAAACATCTTTAGCCCTATGCTTAAAAGGATCAAAATCTGGAAATAACAAACAAGGGCTTGGATACATACCTCCAGAAAAAGGAAAACAAGCCACGATTCCAGAAAAAATATCACTACCAAAATTTGTAAAAGAAACCAAGATGCCCCAAAAAAAGGCCCCTGTAAAAGAAAAAGTTTACAGAAATCACGTTCTAAAAACTCAGCACAAAGAAAATAAGAACAGCAAAACAATCTATATTCATTGTTGTTCTCATTGCAATAAACTAGGACACACTGTAAACACCTGCACAACAAGGCACTTAGTTTGGATCCCTAAAGGATACTTTCATGCATCTAACCATCAAGACCCAAAAAGGTTTGGGTACCTACTTTTGAATAAGTTGTTTGCAGGGTAGCCTTGGAGCATCAGGAACTAAGGATGCTCAAGGCAATAATGAGTCTCTCAAAAAGGGGGAGCTCTGATTAAGGGGGAGCGCAAAGTAAGGGGAAGAAAAATTGAACTACTCTATGGTAAGAAACTCTCTCAAAAGGAAGGAGAAATACATGGTAAGACTTTTCCTTTTTGGATTATTGACAAAAAGGGGGAGAGTAAATATGCTCTACGAATTTTTCTGCTTAAATCATGTTTTAAATCATTTCAGAAAATTCGCATAAATTTTGTCATCACCAAAAAGGGGGAGATTGTTGAACCACTCTATGGTTATCTGTGATCTTGGCATTTTGGTGATAACAAAATATATGATGCATTTAGGTGATAACAAAATATATTATCTTGGTATTGCGGAGATAACAAAATATAGGTGTTCATAAATATTTTTGTTTCATCTGTGTCGTATCAATCTCATAGCAAAATGCTAAGTCTCACATTGATGCAATATGGCGCACTAAAATGATAAAATCGATGTCTAATCTATATACATCGATTACAGTTCAAGTGCCAAATTAATAAGCGCTACAACGATTCATTTAGGGCCATAACGATTTGATAAGTGAGCGCAACGTCTTGTTCTCACATCGATTTACCCCTCATAACTATTCACTAAGGCTCATATCGATTTCGATCTCGTAACGATTCGATAAGTGACTACATCGACTCCTTAAGAATTCATAATGCTTGTTAAGAAATCGATCTCATAACGATTTCATAAGTGATCACATCGATTTCTTCAGAATATCAACGATTTGTTAAGAAATCGATCTCAGAACGATTCTTTTTATAGCCATAATGATTTGGTTCTCACAACGATTCGTTAAGACTCATAACGATTTGATAAGTTACAACGATTTTCCTTTCATAACGATTTGCTTATTTTATCATAACAATTTCCATTCAGATTAACTTAGTTATGAATGATCATCGATTTGTTCATATTCCTGCAACAATTTTCTTATAAATGAACAACAGTTTTATTAGTCCTATTCACATCGACTTCTCTTGTTTGTTAAAGTGTTTTTGGCGCCTAAATGAAAAGTCAAATATCTTCTAACAAAAAGCTGCATACGCAATCTCTCAGTCCCGTCAGAAAAAGATATGACTTATCAGTTTTAGCATGTTAAGTGAAACACAGTAGCATGCACAGTTATCATATAAACACTATTTTGTGCTAACACTCTACTCCATGCTCACAGATCTCAAAGACCACCAAAAGGTGATCAAGACAAAAGAAGAGCAACGGCTAGAACTCCAACGGGTATCCTCAACGGATTTATTCTAAGCCTATATAAGATGAAGAAAAGATGATGAAGAAGGAGAGATCTTTCCTGAATATCTTTGAAGGAGTGTACAACCTGTGAGAAGAACCTCAACTCCACATACACTCAAAGGAAAAGAGAGAAGAGCTCGAGCCAAAATCTACAGAAGCTTTCAAGCAAAGTCTTCATCGCCTTCAAGCCTTCTTCTCTTCCACTCTCCCTGTGCTCATTGTAATCTTGGGGGAGAGTCTGTGACTGTGAGCGAAGTCCTTAGTGTTCATCTTGTATTAGCTCTCAGTCTTGTTCTTTCTTTTCTAAGAAAGACCCTTGTCCAGCTGTAGGACTGTATACAGTGTGTAACCTAGCTAGAGGTTAGTGTCTAGCAGAACCTTGTTGGGGTTAGTACCAACAGGACCTAGGGGGGTTTAAGTCTAGCAGAACCGCTGGGGTTTGTTCAGGAGGTTTACTTCTGAACCTATAAAAGAAGTAGGTTGCTTCTGAGCCTAGAAAAAGTGGGCTGCCTTCTTGCCCGGGAAAGAGAAGAAGACCCGGTGGGGTATCCAGGATATTGTAGTGTCCTTGAAGGGGACTGTACCTTCGGTTAGTGAAATCCCAAGAGTTTGCTTGGGGACTGGACGTAGGACTTCCATGTGGGAAGGGACGAACCAGGATAAATCTCCTGTCCTTTGTGTGATTGTTCTTTTGCTTCCGCACTGCCACTCTTTATCACACTAAACTAACCAAACTTTCAAGTGATAATTTTATGTGTTCAAAGTTTCTATTTCAGATTTCAGAAAACCTATTCACCCCCCTCTAGGTCAGTTTGCTGCCGAACAAAAAGGGCCAACACAATTGCCCTCAAGTTCAACACTCGGAAACTTCTAGAAATTCGCGTAGACGGCAGCATTGATTGTCGTCAAAAACATGTTGACGTCACTCCATGCTACCGTCAACACGTGGTTGACGTCAAGGCCCCTTGACGTCAACTAGTCAATGTCCCAGAAAGGCCCATTTAGGGTCCATTAAGGCCCATGGACTTACATTTATGTTGAAAGTCGATATTCAAATTGAAATATCAGAATTTCCAGTTAAAACTAGCGTATCAAGTCAAAATTTAGAATCTAAAACAAAAAATACTCTAGATTGTTTAAATGTAATAGGGATTTACGATATTACATTAAACACAGGATTGTAGCTGAGCTTGCTAGACTTAATTTTTAGTTATACTAGATGCATATGGCTCGAAATAGTTAGAAGCTAAAACAATTGAAGTAACGATGGTATTCGAGTATCAAGTTAGTATAGTTGTTTTGAATCCCAAAATAATAAAATATCCAACCCGATCTCAAGGTCTAGAATCTCATTGTCGAATCAAATATGGAAGTAGGTTTACTTGCTCAAGAGAACAATAAGTGTTGACATATTAACTACACAAGTTGACATCTGGACAAACATATGCTGACACACGAATAACAAATGTTGACATACAAACAACAGATGCTGACATATGAACATTATATGTTGTCATACGAACAACATGTGTTGACATATGAACATTAAATGTAATGGTATAAAGGGAAGCCTATCATTTTCCCTTCCATCACTTGTTTTTCATTCATTGGCTTAGTTTTAACCATTTTGAGATGTCAGGGCTTCACTTGTATTCTGGATCAACATTTTGGCATTTATATCTTTCCCACAACCACATTTCTGGGCCAATCTCTATATACTGGTGACTTTCAGCTTTCCTATTTGGACTTGTCCCATAACAACATCAATGGTAGCATTCCTTATAAATCGAACCCTTAACGAGTATCCTAATAAGTCACATTGAATTTGAGGTTATATATATATATATGTATTGTATATATGTATGTATATATAAGCACAATCCAATCTACAAGTAAAAAATTTAACTTTCATAAGACACAAATCTATCTTATTTTAAGTTCATATTTCAAGAGCCTTATATATAAGCACAATCCAATCTACAAGTAAAAAAATTAATTTTCATAAGACACAAATCTATCTTATTTTAAGTTCATATTTCAAGAGCCTTCATAAGTTACTAAGGAGGGGGGGGTGCCGGTGTGGTACGGATTGCACCGTCAATGCTCATCATCTTGGCAAATCTTTTCTCCTACTATGAAAACATGCATTCTCCTCCCACCATCCACATCTCTTTCTCCTCCGTCAGAGATGACCTGGGTTGCAGCCGCCCCTCTCACGAGATCAAGGGCCCACTACAAAAGAACCGACATTTATCAACGACTATATGTTCGTGGTTGAAAATTCAACGACAAAACGGATATAAAGCAGCGGCTATACTAGACTGCTGCCATAAAAATGTTTTGTACACGGTTAATACAACTCGCTGACAAAAGTTTAGCATACGTCAACGGATAAAACATAATCGCGGACAAATGTGAAGTTAAGGCCTCGGCTACGTACGACCGTGGACATATAGTCTTCCGCAGCTATATTAGTCACTAACATATAGATGTTATGTCTGCAGTTCTAGAAACCGCTGATATACATTAAATGTCTGCGGCTAAAGGGAGCTGTTGACAGTATTAGTCAGTAGTGATATAACTACAGCAAGGCGCTGACAAATATAAAAAATTAGTTTTATTTATTTATTAAAATAAAAAAACTACAAATAAGAAATATATAGACCATATAATTTTTTTAATAATAACTTATTTTATTTTAGTGATTAATATATACATATGTTTTTTATATCTGTAATATATATGTATATTTGTGCTAGATATATACTTGTAATCTCAATATAAATATATATGTGTCACTAACTTATAAATAAAATATACACAAATTTAGTGAACATATATATATGTGTTTATATATATTTCTATCTTTCTAGATTAGTGAGTTAATTTACATAAATATTTAATTTAATAATATATATAATAAAGTATTCTTATAGGTAAATATTTATTAAATTTTACTTATTTATTATTGAATGATGATCAAATTGATCTTACAATCTGAGTAGATATATATGGATCGCGTAGGTCATAATGATAATTCAACTATCAATTGATCTTTATCAAAATTTAAATCTAACAATTAGAATTGAGAACATAGTAAATTTATCTTTAAAAGAATATAACCATGAAACAAATTGATCAACTGATCTCACACTCTCACAACACACACACACACACCACACACATTTAATAGACCAATTCTAATTTACTTTTAATAAAGGATCTTGATGTATGATTCAACGATCATATATATATATATATATATAATATATATATATATACATATACAAACTAAATGTAAGAGTAAGAATTAAGATCCAAAGATATTCTAACCTATGGTAGAAGTACTGATGATGAAGAAGTTTAAACTAAGTTTCTTCATTTATCCTTTGTTTATAGTGATCGACATAGTTGACTTAGGCATTAGAAGCCAATATCAGTTCTGCTCGTCAATTGAAAGTTCAGATTTTCTTATGCCAGATGACCTAAGCATTAAAAGTCAATACCAGTTCTTTCTCATTATGATTAAATTTGATGATATTACTGTGCCTTAACTATTCATTCCCTGAAATTCTCGTTCTCTTTTGGTGGCGACACATGCTCTTTAGGTGTCGATACACAATTACTTGATATCATCACAAGATATATAATACATTAATAGATATAGTAATATTTATAAGGGTAAATTAATTAGGAGTCCCTAACAGTAATAGGTAGGTCCTTACTGTAACAAAACTTAACACATACTGTAACATGAGATAACACTTACTGTAATGAGTTACAACTCTGTCAAGGACTAAAAAATAAGTTAAATATCTGATAGGGACTCTTAATTAATTTATTATAAATAAAAAAAATATTGATGCAAGTAATAAATATATTTATTTATTTTGTATGTTATGTATTAAAATTAATACATATGGCAGCGGCTATTATCCGCCGCTGTACAATTATATGGTAGCGGCTTTTTAAAGCCGCTGCTAAAGAATAATATGGCAGCGACTTCCTAGCCACTGCCATATTTTCGCCCTGTCCTACCACAAAACCCCCCTTCCCCATTCCCTGCGCTCTCTCTCCTCTCTCTCTCTCTCTCTCTCTCTCTCTCTCTCTCTCTCTCCCTTCTCTCTCTCTCTCTCTCTCTCTGTGCACAGCAACGGGGGCCCGACCTCTAACGACGTCGACGGCTGGAGACCCCTCCAGCAACGCCCAGAGCTCCGGCGGCAGCCCCCCCCCCCACCCACATGAGTCTCTCTCTCTCTCTCCTCTCTCTCTCTCTCTCCTCTCTCTCTCTCTCTCTCTCTCTCTCTCTCTCTCTCTCTCTCTCTCTCCACTCGGCCCCCCCCAAAACCCTCCCTCCCCGCCCCCCCTCCCCTCCGATGGTAGCCCCCACCCCTCCCTCCCACACACGCTCACACACACACAGTGGTTGAGATGGAGGGGGATGACCCCCCTCCCCTTTGGCAGTCCCCACCCCCCATCCCCTCCCTCCCACACACGCACACACACAGAGAGGTTGAGATGGAGGGGGCCGACCCCCCTCCCCTCCGGCAGCAACCCACACCCCCCATCCTCTCCCTCCCATTGGAGTGACCCATGCTGCTATTCTCATCCGTTCCAAGCTCCTAGCTCCTTTCCCTACAACTAGAAGAAGAACTAGAATAGAGGATGTAGAAGAAGGGGACGAATATGCTTCAGAGGGAACAAGAGAAAAGTGGAGAGAGAGCTTTTGTCACAATTTGCTATGAGCCCCAAAATTGTGCCTTCAATTTCCCTACTCTGTCTGTAGGGTTGGAGCTTCAAGTATACCCAGTCACCCACAATATATTCCTTATCAGTTCTATGCCTATCAGCCAATCTCTTCATATGGTTTTGTGCCTTCATTAAGTGCTGGCGAAGCTCCTTAAGAATTTGATCCCTGCCAAGTAAAGTCTGTTCCACATCCAAAACTTTAGATGTACCAGGAACATAAGATAGGAATGTTGGTGGTAATACACCATAAACTGCCTCAAAAGGGGTAATGCTAGTTGATGAATGAGTTGAAGTGTTATACCAAAACTCAGCCCAATGCAATCATTTCATCCATAAATGTTGTTGCTGGAAACAATAACATCTAAGATAAGTTTCTAAACATTTATTAAGTACCTCAGCTTGACCATCAGATTGTGGATGATATGCACTACTCATGTGCAACTTAACCCCCTGCAATTGAAATAGTTCTTGCTAAAACTTGCTAGTAAAACCGCATCTCTATCAGAAACAATAACTTGTGGTAAACCATGCAATTTGACAACATTGACAATAAATTCTTGTGCAACTGAAGCAATAGTATATGGATGCTTAAGAGGAATGAAATGTGCATATTTAGAAAGTCTATCTATGACCACCATTATGGTAGATTTATGCAGAGAAAGGGGCAACCCATCAATAAAATCCATGTTAATGTGTGTCCACAAACACTCTGGAATAGGCAATGGTTATAACAATCCAGCAGGATGTGATTGAATTGATTTACTTCTTTGATAGGTATCACAATTCTTAATATAATCCTTGACTGATTGAGTCATACCCGGCCAATAAAAACTTCGTTTGAGTCTTACTAAAGTTTTATGATATCCAGAATGTCCCCTTCATGTGAATCATGATTGGCATGTAATAAAATTGGAATAAGAGTTGAGGATTTATGCAAATAAATCCTTCCCTTATAGTAAAGAATGACACCCTTTAATGCAAATTTGTTGACATCCAACTCACCTGCCTGCCACTTCTGAAGGAAAGATTGGAAAATGGAATCAGTAACATAGGCTTCATGTAACTCTTGGAACCAAGTAGGGATTGACACTGAAATACCAAAAAATGTTGTATCACCCTTAGTTTCATATATTCTGGATAATGCATCAGCTACCTTTGCCCAGATTTGTACTCAAGGGAAAAAGCATAACCTAGCAACTTGACTAGCCATCTTTGCTGAGCTGGGGTGTGGACTTGTCGGTTCAAAAGAAATCTCAGACTTTGATGGTCAGTTTTAATAATAAACCTTCTACCCAACAAATAGGTTCTCCATTTTTGGACTGCAAAAATAATGGCCTCCATTTCTCTCATAAGCTGAAAGACCTAGTTGAGTTACCAAAAAAGCCTTACTTAGATAAGCCACTGGTCTTCCTTGTTGCATTAAGACATCACCCAATCCAACACCAATGGCGTCACATTCCACCACAAATTGATCATGGAAATTTGGCAGTGCTAATACAGGAGCAAAAGACATGATGTCTTTCCATTTATTAAAGGCAACAGTAACACAATCATTCTAAGAGAATGCATCTTTTTTCAATAAATTTGTCAATGGTACTACAGAACCATAATCTTTGATAAATTTCCTGTAATAACCTGTGAGCCCCAAAAATCCTCGCAAAGCTTTCAAAGACTGTGGAATAGACCATTCGATAATAGACTTGATTTTTAGACTTATCCATAGCTACAATGCCATTGGATATGACATGCCCCAGATATTCTATTTCAGTCACCCCAAATGAACATTTAGACAACTTGGCATACATATTATTATCAGACAAAATCTGTAAAGCTTGCTCAACATGTTGTAGATGTAATTCCCAAGTGGTGCTATAGATCAAAATATTGTCAAAAAATACTAGCACAAACATCCTTAAATGATGCTTAAAAATATCATTCATAAGATTTTGAAAAGTGGAAGGTGCATTAGATAAGCCAAATGGCATTACCAAAAACTCATAATGCCCTTCATGTGTCCTGAAAGTAGTCTTATGAATATCCTTTGGGCTCATTCTTATTTGGTGATAACCAGAGTGAAGGTCCAATTTTGAAAAATATGTAGCACCATACAATTCATCCAATAGATCATCAATTAGTGGTATGGGATACTTATTTTTTATTGTGTGTTGATTCAAAGATCTATAATCAATACACATTCTCCATGACCCATCGTTCTTCTGGACTAAGAAAACAGGGGTAGAAAATGGGCTATTACTAGATTGTATGTGTTCATGGGAAAACAAATCCTTAACTTGTTGCTCAATAATGTTTTTATGTCAAGAAGAATGGCGATAATGTGGTTGAGAAATAGAAATTGATTCATTAATGAGGGGTATTGTATGATCATAAGGTCTGCTGGGTGGTAGGCCTTTAGGTTTTGAAAAAGTAATGGAAAATTTCTGTACGATAGGAATCAAGTCAGAAGAATATTGATCTAAAGTAGGTTGTGATGAACCCAAACCAACCTTCAACCAAGAAGGCAAAAGCACAAAGCAAGAATCGCAATATAAAGAATGATAGATCAAAGAATAGAAGATGAAAAGATTATGAGGATGATCTCCAGATGTTGATAAAGCTCTAAATTAGAAGAGAACTCCTCCACAATCTCCTTTCTCCAAAGACTTAGCAGGTTGGAGGCTCAAGAAGGAGAAAACACATGAAAAGAAAGAGCTATAGATAAATCCTTGAGGGTGGCTCTCTTTTCCACGAAAATCTCCGCCTAGGGTTTCCCCCCAAGTGACCTTTTTATAGCCTCTTCAAAGAAGTATCCGTTTGAGAGTGTGTGAAAAGCAGTCTTGGTCAAAAAGTTGTTCAAAGTTACTTTTTTGAACAGATCTGCAGGTCAGGGTCGACTTCTCTTTTTGCTGGGGTCGACTTCAGTTAAGCTCAAGGTCGACTCCTTCATAAGTTGAGGTCGACTCTGCTTAGAGAAATTTCAGAAATTGAATGGAGGTCGACTCCTTTAGAGAACCGAGGTCGACTTGAACAACCAAGTAGAACCGGGGTTGACTCCTTCATAAGTCGGGGTCGACTCTGAACAAGCGAGCAGAACCGGGGTCGAACAACCTAGTGGAACCGAGGTCGACTCCTTAATAAGTCGGGGTCAACTCTGAATACCTGAGCTGAGTTGGGGTCGACTCTGAATACTTGAGCTGAGCTGGGGTCGACTCCTTTAATGACTTGAGGTCGACTCCTATAGTTAGGAACCAAAGAATCTCTTTTGAAGGTCCACTTGCTTTTGGAAAATGTCCTAATTGCTGCATACAACCAAAATGTAAAATTCAGTGAAGTTTAGAAGCATGTGTACACATGATGTTGGTTGTGAAGGGGAGGTGATGTCGAAATTTTGTTTGAATTGTCGATTAATTCATATTTATTGAAATATATGAATTGTCTGATGATATTTTATTTTTTTCTTAAATTTTAGATTATCCTAAAACGACGAGGCTTGATAAGAGTTGAATACAACTTAGAGATCGTTTGGATCCTAGATATGAGAAAGGAGTAGATGAGTTTTTAGATTTTGCTTTTGATGAACAAAGACAATCTTTTAGGCATGGACAAAATCATGAGTTCATACAATGTCCGTGTCGTAACTGTGTTAACAGATTGAAGTTGTCCCGGATGGATGTTGAAATTCATCTTAAAGTAGATGGATTTTAGACACGGTATACCAATTGGGTATGTCATGGAGAGGCACCATTAGTTGATGTTCAGCAAGTTAGCCCGTCTGCTAATGAAGCACAAATAGAAGATCAAATTGATACAACAATTGAAATGTTGTATGAGTTACAATAGGTTGAAGAAGAGAGGACAGAAGAGTAACATGAACCAAATGAGAAAGCAAGAGATTTTTATCAATTATTAGAAGATGCTGAAACACCATTATATCCTGGTTGTGTCAAAATTTCAAAATTGACATTTCTGTTGAAACTATTGCATATTAAGACCATGAACAAAGTGACAGCTTCTTGTATGGGAATGTTTCTTCAGTTGCTTAGAGAAGTATTACCAGGAGGAGCTAATTTACCTCGAACATGGTATGAAGTGAAGAAGACTAGGAAAGATTTGGGGTTAGGTCATGAGAAGATAGATGCTTGTCAGAATGACTATGTCTTGTTTCGAAATGAACATGAACATAGAGATCGATGTCCAGCATGTAATGCACCCAGATACAAAGAAAATACGCAACAAGGTAGCCTGAAGAAGAGATGTCGCAAATAGGTGCCATACAAAATATTGTGTTATTTTCCAGTGAAAGATAGATTGCAAAGAATGCTCATGTCTTCTAAGATAGCCAAGTGGATGACATGGCACAAAGATGGCCGAAGTCTCTCGAAAAATAGAACTATGCGACATCCTGTTGACTCTGAAGCATGGAGACATTTCGATGATCAATATCCAGATTTTGCTGCAGAGGTACGCGACGTGAGACTTGGCTTAGCGACTGATAGGTTCAATCCATTTGAGATGATGAGTAGAAGATACAGTGTATGGCCTGTGATGATAGTAGTTTATAATTTGCCGCCATGAATGTGCATGAAGCAGATGTTTATGATGATGTCATTACTTATTCCAGGTCCTAAAAGTCCTGAAAATGATATCGATGTCTATTTACAACCGTTGATAGAAGAATTGAATGATTTGTGGGACAACGGTGTTGAAACATATGATGCTTCAAAGAAACAGAATTTTCAAATGAGAGCTGCCCTTCTGTGGATGATCAATGATTTTTCTGCATATGCCAATTTATCAGGATGGAGTACCAAAGGAAAACATGCATGTCCATCATGTCATTATAATACAAATTCAAAATGGCTACACAATTGTCGAAAATTCTGTTATCTAGGGCACCGACGATTTTTGCCAATCAGTCATAGATGGAGAAGGCGTGAGCATCAACACAAATTTGATGGCGTGGCTAAACGTCGTAAGCGTCCAGAAGTGTTAACGGGTACTGTAGTGTGGAATCAACAACTTTAACTTCCTCATATTAGATTTGGAAAGAACTTTAAGAAGGATATCAAGAATTTAGAAGGATGGAATAAACAAAGTATTTTTTTTAGAAAGCTGCCATATTGGTCAAATCTACTTATTCGGCACAACCTGGATGTAATGCACATTGAGAAGAATGTATGTGACAATTTGTTGGGAACTTTGAACCTTCTTGGTGGGGAAAAGAGCAAAGACAGTCTGAATGTATGGTTAGATATAGAACAGTGGGGAATAAGACCAAAATCCCATCCACAGACAGACAGTCATAATAAAACCAGGTTACCAGTGGCAGAATATACATTGAATAGATTGCAGACAATAGCTGTGTACAACTTTCTGCGTAATATAAAAGTTTCAGATGGATATTCCTCCAATTTGATGAAATGTGTAGATATTGCAAGTTGAAAATTGGTAGGGTTGAAGAGTCATGATTGCCATATATACATGTAAGTATTATTGCCTTTGGCAATTTGTGGTATTGTCAATCAAGATGTGACAGACCCAATTATAGAGTTAAGTATATATTTTAGAGATGTCTGTTCCAAAGTTCTTCAATCTGATCGTTTGCTTACATTGGAAGGTGATATTGCAGTAACATTATCTAAGTTGGAACAAATTTTTCCACCATCATTTTTTGATGTCATGGTTCATTTGATTGTACATCTTGCATATGAAGCAAGAATTGTCGGACCAGTTCAATACCGATGGATGTATCCTATAGAGAGATTTTGAAGAAATTGAAAGACTATGTTTTAAATAGGGCACATCCAGAAGGTTCAATTGTTGAAGGCTATCTTATGGAGAAAACAATCTCATTTTGTTCAATGTATATAGACGGTATTGACACTCGCTTTAACCGAAGGGAAAGGAACTATGACGGCCCCTCTAAAGACAATAATGAAGGAGGTTGTTCGATATTCAAATCTTCAGGACTTTTCTTAGCAGGAAATGGGAATAGTCGTATATTGTCTGAAGAAGAAGTTGAGAAGACACATCTTTGCATTCTTAAACAGATTGAAGATATCGATGAATATTTTTTTGAACACAGGAGATGTCTTGCGAGTTCAAGCCATACAGAAATGAATTTTTTGAAGTGGTTCCAAAGTTATGTTAAAGATTTGAACGATGCAAATGATCCTCGATGTACTCCTGATAAACACTGTCTGGCATGAACACCTTCAAGGTTTGCACGCTCACACTCGGGCTATATTGTTAATAGATTCAGGTTTCGTACATCATCTATTGATGCAACAAAGGTCACTCAGTTGTCTGGCATTATTGTCAATGTAGAACTTGAATCCGGATGTGATGGATATTATGGACGTCTAAATGATGTATTGGAAATATGTTTCGATAATAAAAACGTGTTGTTTATTTGAGTGTGACTGGTGGGATGTTTATAGAAAAGATAGAGGATTCAAAATAGATAAATATGGAACTATCAGTCTGAACACTCGTTAAAGGCTCAACACAAATGAACCATTTGCCCTAGCAAGTCAAGTGGAACAGGTGTTCTATGTAAATGATAACACGACACAAGCATGGATCATTCCTGTCAAAGCATGTCCGCGTGATTACTATGACTTGCAAGATAAGTCACCTGAGAATGATATAGAACCAAGTGACGAAGCATTTTAGGACAATCTGATTGATGTTCCGATTAGAGGAGAAATTCAAAATGTGGATCTATGTCAAGAAAGTAGCGTAAGAGTGGACGATTATATTGATATTTAGGTGATTTATTTACGTTAATATTTATATTTCATTTTTAACACAAATTTACATATATGTTCAAGATTGAAATTTTTTACTTGTTATGTTTAAATATTTACTAACATTTTTTTAACAGATGGTTTCTGGTAGTGAGCGCACTTCTCGTGATGGCTCACACCTACAGAGGCATTGGACTCTGTCGGTCCCTCTCCCTCCCACCTCTCGGTCGATCACTCTCCCTCCCATATCTCAGGTGCTCCCTCTTGCTCCCACCTCTCATGAGCTTCCTCTCTCTCCCACTTTTCAGCAGATGGCTCTCTCTTCCAGCCCTCAGGGCTCTTCGATGGCATCTACATCTTCTGTAGTAGGTTCATATTTTAATTTGATGTATTTTTTATATAATATTTTAATAGATATCCTTTGATGATGTTTAATGTTTATATTTCAACAGGTCCATCTGCACCGTCTGCATCATCTTGGAGGTGGGGCACTGGCCATCGAGGGCTGACTAGGGGAGTTACAGAGAGGAAGCTGTCTGATGGACAATAATGGAATATCCCTCTCGTCTGAGGATATGATGTAGGCCCTACTGCAGATATTTTTACGAGTCGCATAGGCGTTGTATCAAAATTGTATTGTAAGATTTGGCAAAAAGATTTTGCCAAGCTTCCTGTTGCGACCAAGGAGTTGATATTCAGAGATCTTCAGGTAATTATTGTTTAAATTGAATAGTATATATGTGTAGATTTCTTATAATTGAGTGACTATGTTGTGCAGTTGACGTACCAGTGGGAGCGAATAGAAAAAATAGATAGGGAGATGTTTGCTCACATAAGTGTCATGCATCGTAGTTGGCGTAGCAAGCTAAAAAAAAGAGTAAGTTAATATACTATTTCATTTTCATATGTACTTTATTTTTTATCTTGTTTATATATTAACAAAAAATTTGTATTTCATGTCAGCACTTTAATGGGAAGTTTTTAGATGATGCGATTGCCTACGTCCCAACAGGTGTTGACTCGTTTGATTAGCAAACAATGTGCGAGATGTGGACTAATGGGGACGAGCGGGTAATATTTAAAATTGTTAGAATATAATTGGTTATGATTATTTTGTTTATATAAATGAAATAATAACTGTCTATTCTTGTCTTTTTAGAGGGTTGCTTAGCGGAATAAGCAGAACCGTTCCACTCAGTCTATGACATATAGACAAGGCAAGACTAGTCATTATCCATTGATGAATGATTTTGTGAGTTATGTTTTATGAATAATAGTATCCCTTTCATTTAGTTACTTACATGTCTTTCTTATTTTGTCTCAATTTAAACAGTCAAATATGCATGGACGTAATCCGCATCAACTTGATCTTTTCAAGATGGGTCGATGCAAAGACTTAGCAGACATCAGTGAGTGCTTAGTAGATGAGGAGAGTAGGAGACGATATGTAAGTAACTTTATTTCTTTTTCTTTTATGTGACTATATTTTCATTATAATAGTTGTATCATTAATATTTTTTTCTCTACCTTTTGTTATAGGAGACTATGACTCAGTTGATGGCTCCTTCCTCAGACGTCGATGCCGAGAGCCACACCCCAACGACTTCCAAGGAGGCCTTCATTTCGGTCATGGGAAAAGATCAACCTGGCCGTGTTCGATGTACGGGTAGTGGAGAGATGCTGAGCACATGGTATAAATCTACAGGAACGTTTGGTAGTTCAAAGCGAGAAAGGATAATGCAAGAACAATTAAAAGCACAAGAAGAAAAGTTGAAAGCACAGGCAGAGGAGATGACTCAAATGCGAGAAAAGATTACTCGATTGGAGAATATAACTATGAAGGTGGACGAGATGAGCACACTCCTCTCCCAGATACAGGTGTCACAGACACATACCCAGCATGTACCTCCTGCAGTTCAGAGCGAGAGCGAGACAGATGAGGAGGCGGATGATTATTCTGATCGTGATGATCATGTCTCTTGTTTTCCCTCTTATTCTATTACACTTTGACATTTTCTGCTTTTCTGGATATTTGTATAACAATATTTATGCATTACTTTCTATGTGTGTGATTGAATGATCCAGCGAGCCTAGGTGGTGGCTCAATAATGTGTGTGATTGAATGATCCAGCAAGTCCGGGTGGTGGCTCAATAATATGTGTGATTGAATAATCTAGGTGGCTCATGTACGAACAAAGTGTGATAATAAATAAAAAAGTTTTTTTTTCTGACAACATGTTAGCGGCTGGCGAGCCGCTGCCGAATGAACATATGTCAGCTACTACCAAAAGCTGACAAAAATAAAAAATATGGTAGCGGCGCTTAGATCTGCTGACAAAAATGGTTTAAGCCAGCGATTCCAGCCACTGGTAAAAGGATCATATGTCCGCGGCTAACACTCACGGCCAAAGTATCCTAATGGCCGCGGCTCATAGCCATTGCTGTACAATATATGGTTGCGGCTTTATCCGCAGGCAAAAGATGGATATGGCTTTGGCTCTTGTGACCGCTGGAAATACTTTATGTCAGCAGCTATAAAAGCCGCAGACAAATTCGATATATATCAGCGGCTTTAATGAACCGCTGACATAAGATCTGTCCACAGACTTTTTGGCAACGATTGTGTCAGCGCTTTCTTAACTGCTGACATAACATTATGTCAGCAGTCTTTCAAGGTTTGTCAGCGGCTTCCAACGGCTGACAAATGTTCGTTCTCCTGTAGTGGCCCCATGAAGACCCTGGTGGTGCTCATCATGGAGAACCTCTCCTTCGACCACATGATGGGCTACCTCTAGAGCTTCCACCTCTACTCAGCCCTCATCAATAAGTTTGCCATCTTTGACTGGTGGTTTGCCTCCAAACCAGCCCAATATTATCACTTCTACGTGCACTGGGCCACCTCTCATGGTGCCTCCCGCAACATCTATCGTCATCTAATCCATGGCTTTCCCTAGTGCAATACCATCTTCGACTAAGCTAGATGACCACAACCTCTCCTTTAACATCTACTAAGATAAATGCATGCTTTGGGTGGTAGGTTAGTCTATTCCACCGTCTGATTAGCACCTAATTAGTAATAGTGATAGATCATCGATAATAGGCATAAAATTGAGAGTTGTTTGGGTTTCTACATATATATGAGTAGATTCCATAAAAGTAGGGATATACTGATAATTTGTAGATTTTATATGTGTATGTTCCCAAACTTTTATTTAAGCATCTTGTTAGATTC
This sequence comes from Colocasia esculenta, assembly GCA_014218235.1. Classification (NCBI taxonomy): domain Eukaryota; kingdom Viridiplantae; phylum Streptophyta; class Magnoliopsida; order Alismatales; family Araceae; genus Colocasia; species Colocasia esculenta. The sequence continues at coordinate 20,154,139 of CM024755.1, read as the reverse complement.
TTATTTATGTGTCTACCTTTTGTTATAGGAGACTATGACTCAGTTGATGGCTCCTTCCTCAGACGTCGATGCCGAGAGCCACACCCCAGCGACTTCCAAGGAGGCCTTCATTTCGGTCATGGGAAAAGATCAACCTGGCCGTGTTCGCTGTACGGGTAGTGGAGAGATGCTGAGCACATGGTATAAATCTACAGGAACGTTTGGTAGTTCAAAGTGAGAAAGGATAATGCAAGAACAATTAAAAGCACAAGAAGAAAAGTTGAAAGCACAGGCAGAGGAGATGACTCAAATGCGAGAAAAGATTACTCGATTGGAGAATATAACTATGAAGGTGGACGAGATGAGCACACTCCTCTCCCAAATACAGGTGTCACAGACACATACCCAGCATGTACCTCCTGCAGTTCAGAGCGAGAGCGAGACAGATGAGGAGGCGGATGATTATTCTGATCGTGATGATCATGTCTCTTGATTTCCCTCTTATTCTATTACACTTTGACATTTTCTGCTTTTCTGGATATTTGTATAACAATATTTATGCATTACTTTCTATGTGTGTGATTGAATGATTCAGTGAGCCTAGGTGGTGGCTCAATAATGTGTGTGATTGAATGATCCAGCAAGTCTGGGTGGTGGCTCAATAATATGTGTGATTGAATAATCTAGGTGGCTCATGTACGAACAAAGTGTGATAATAAATAAAAAAGTTTTTTTTCCTGACAACATGTTAGCGGCTGGCGAGCTGCTGCCAAAAGAACATATGTCAGCTGCTACCAAAAGCTGACAAAAATAAAAAATATGGTAGCGGCGCTTAGATCTGCTGACAAAAATGGTTTAAGCCAGCGATTCCATCCACTGGTAAAAGGATCATATGTCCGGGCTAACACTCACGGCCATAGTATCCTAATGGCCGCGACTCATAGCCGTTGTTGTACAGTATATGGCCGCGGCTTTATCCGCAGGCAAAAGATGGATATGGCTTTGGCTCTTGTGACCGCTGGAAATACTTTATGTTAGCAACTATAAAAGCCGCAGACAAATTCGATATATATCAGCGATTTTAATGAACCACTGACATAAGATCTGTCCACAGACTTTTTGGCAACGGTTGTGTCAGCGCTTTCTTAACTGCTGACATAACATTATGTCAGCAGTCTTTCAAGGTTTGTCAGCGGCTTCCAACGGCTGACAAATGTCTGTTCTCCTGTAGTGGCCCCATGAAGACCATGGTGGTGCTCATCATGGAGAACCTCTCCTTCGACCACATGATGGGCTACCTCTAGAGCTTCCACCTCTACTCAGCCCTCGTCAATAAGTTTGCCATCTTCGACTGGTGGTTTGCCTCCAAACCAGCCCAATATTATCACTGGTGCTCTGGGCCACCTCTCATGGTGCCCCCGCTATCGTCTAATCTCATCTGGTCCTAATTGCTTTCCTAGTGCAATACCATCTTCGACTAAGCTGGATGACCACAACCTCTCCTTTAACATCTACTAAGATAAATGCATGCTTTGGGTGGTAGGTTAGTCTATTCCACCGTCTGATTAGCACCTAATTAGTAATAGTGATAGATCATCGATAATAGGCATAAAATTGAGAGTTGTTGGGTTTCTACATATATATGAGTAGATTCCATAAAAGTAGGGATATACTGATAATTTGTAGATTTTATATGTGTATGTTCCAATCTTTTATTTAAGCATCTTGTTAGATTCTTATTTATGTGTCTACCTTTTGTTATAGGAGACTATGACTCAGTTGATGGCTCCTTCCTCAGACGTCAATGCCGAGAGCCACACCCCAGCAACTTCCAAGGAGGCCTTCATTTCGGTCATGGGAAAAGATCAACCTGGCCGTGTTCGCTGTACGGGTAGTGGAGAGATGCTGAGCACATGGTATAAATCTACAAGAACGTTTGGTAGTTCAAAGTGAGAAAGGATAATGCAAGAACAATTAAAAGCACAAGAAGAAAAGTTGAAAGCACAGGCAGAGGAGATGACTCAAATGCGAGAAAAGATTACTCGATTGGAGAATATAACTATGAAGGTGGACAGATGAGCACACTCCTCTTCCAAATACAGGTGTCACAGACACATACCCAGCATGTACCTCCTGCAGTTCAGAGCGAGAGCGAGACAGATGAGGAGGCGGATGATTATTCTGATCGTGATGATCATGTCAATTGATTCCCTCTTATTCTATTACACTTTGACATTTCTGCTTTTCTGGATATTTGTATAACAATATTTATGCATTACTTTCTATGTGTGTGATTGAATGATCCAGTGAGCCTAGGTGGTGGCTCAATAATGTGTGTGATTGAATGATCCAGCAAGTCTGGGTGGTGGCTCAATAATATGTGTGATTGAATAATCTAGGTGGCTCATGTACGAACAAAGTGTGATAATAAATAAAAAAGTTTTTTTTTCCTGACAACATGTTAGCGGCTGGCGAGCTACTGCCAAAAGAACATATGTCAGCTGCTACCAAAAGCTGACAAAATAAAAAATATGGTAGCGGTGCTTAGATCTGCTGACAAAAATGGTTTAAGCCAGCGATTCCATCCACTGGTAAAAGGATCATATGTCCGCGGCTAACACTCACGGCCATAGTATCCTAATGGCTGCGACTCATAGCCGTTGTTGTACAGTATATGGCCGCGGCTTTATCCGCAGGCAAAAGATGGATATGGCTTTGGCTCTTGTGACCGCTGGAAATACTTTATGTTAGCAACTATAAAAGCCGCAGACAAATTCGATATATATCAGCGATTTTAATGAACCGCTGACATAAGATCTGTCCACAGACTTTTTGGCAACGGTTGTGTCAGCGCTTTCTTAACTGCTGACATAACATTATGTCAGTAGTCTTTCAAGGTTTGTCAGCGGCTTCCAACGGCTGACAAATGTCTGTTCTCCTGTAGTGGCCCCATGAAGACCATGGTGGTGCTCATCATGGAGAACCTCTCCTTCGACCACATGATGGGCTACCTCTAGAGCTTCCACCTCTACTCAGCCCTCGTCAATAAGTTTGTCATCTTCGACTGGTGGTTTGCCTCCAAACCAGCCCAATATTATCACTTCTACGTGCACTGGGCCACCTCTCATGGTGCCTCCCGCAACATCTATCATCATCTAGTCCATGGCTTTCCCTAGTGCAATACCATCTTCGACTAAGCTGGATGACCACAACCTCTCCTTTAACATCTACTAAGATAAAGGCATGCTTTGGGTGGTAGGTTAGTCTATTCCACCGTCTGATTAGCACCTAATTAGTAATAGTGATAGATCATCGATAGTAGGCATAAAATTGAGAGTTGTTTGGGTTTCTACATATATGTGAGTAGATTCCATAAAAGTAGGGATATACTGATAATTTGTAGATTTTATATGTGTATGTTCCCAAACTTTTATTTAAGCATCTTGTTAGATTCTTATTTATGTGATTACTCCCCCCCCCCCCCCAAAATCATGACTTCCGAAGTAGTGTCTAAGAAATATTCTGCCTCTTGTTTATAAACCCAATATGTTACTCTACGTACGAACTACATTGAAGATCAGGGTAATTAATCATATGGTGCAACATGTACACATTTTCTTCGTCATTTCTTTCCTACAAGTTAATATTCTCAAACTTGGTAGCATAAGTTAATGATTGAGATTTGACGACACGAGAATAAAAGAAAAAATCCTAAAAGATGTATTGCATCAAGATAAATATATATTTATTGCAACATTATAATTAGGTCGGCGTAAATTGTAACAAAGTAATTTCCATCGTTGTGAGAACTCTAATAAGGCCTTTCTTATCTCTTTTAAATAATAAAATTATTTCTTTCATAATCCACGTCCTCATTAATATTACAAGAATGATCTTGCATTAAATATTTTTTGATACTATATTATTTGAGCAATAGCCATAAATTTCTTACGCTTTTATGGGTTGGATGGGGGAGCTAGTGAAGCTGCCAAAGTAGTAGGGATAGCATTAGTTTCATGAAGAGATTAATCTCAGGCTGGGCATGAAACGTTGGTAACCATGCCATGAATCCGCCTCCCACGATACACCTGCAAATTGTTGAACATACAACACGTTTACCCACACGCTAGAAACTACTTGTTCAATGGGATATTTCTAAATTTTACAGCTAAATATTTGGATGGCTCTTATAAACTTTGTGGAAGAAGTATAATAATATGCAGCGATTTCATGCCGCGGTATCAACAATTGGCGGACTTGGAAGATTTCTACATTGCAAGTGCACAACCTTCATGAGAAGGGTTTTTTTAGCAATGGAAAAGGAAAAGTCTCTATAAAATGAAGAATAACGTCTAGAAAATAAAATAACATCATAATTCTAAGTGGTTGGCAAGTGCTATGACATATTAATGGGTACGTAGGTCCCTATCTCAAATTAAGGACACAAACACGCATTAATGGGTACGTAGGTCCCTATCTCATTTGTTTTTTATGCAAATGGCTCTGCTGCCAACTTCCCCTCCCCACCCCATTCTACAAGCTCATAGGGTGAAGAGGCATTATCTTCTTCACGTGGGTTTGCTCTGAAAACCCTAATGCCTTCTCTAGGGTCTCTCAGAGTAGGGCTCCTCCTCTGATGGCGTCATTGAGGGATTCGTTGCCTATGCGGAGGTCTCTCGCCTAGTGAGCATTGTCGTTGCTCTTGTGGCAGGTCGTCGGTTGGGGGGGAGCTCCTCTAAACTTGTTGTCCCCACGTCTTTTCTGTTGTAAAAATAACATGGAGTATGGCACAATTATGGCAAAAATCAGATACACACATATGCATGCAGAACCATAGCAAATAGGTATATAAAAATAGTCCAAATAACAACAACAAAAAAGAAAAATACATGAGACAGATTGCAATAATGAACATGCTTAAATAAAGCAGAAACGTATGCAGTAGAAGTGCCTCTAAGGAGATTCCCCTTAGAGAAGATATCGCCCCCACAGAAGCAGTGCGTCGAGTAAGGCGATCTCCTCCCAGGATACAACTACCACCACGAAATTAAGAATCGCACTTATCCTAATTTTGTTAACAATGCTACACTAAACCTAATCTTCGTCTGAGTAAATGGAAATCGGGAATAGAGAACATGCACCGGTCACCGGCGAAAGACCGGAGGCGCTGTCGGCGACGTCGGAGCGGAGCAGTGCAGTCGCCGGAAGGGAACAGGAGAGCGAGCAAGCGGTTCCTCTGCAAGAGTCGAAAGGACACTTTCTGTGTCGGTTAACCATGATTAAGAAACCTAATCACTATATCAAGTGCCTAACGCCCGCGCAGACCAAAACAATAGGCCGGTTCAAAGAACGGGCCCAAAACAGCTCCAATCTCCCCAAGAAAGGCCCAAAATGCAAAAAGATGAAGTAAAAAGATGTCAAGTCAAGCCGGCTGGACCGCATCATCACACGCGCGCGCCCGCCCAGCCTGGCGGCGCGCGTGTGTGATATGGTCTAGCATAACCCCACCCTTGTCTATAAGACATAGTCTTATGGACTTTAGGGGTTATGAAACCCTTAACTCCTTAGGGGTATCCCATATGGGACTAAAGACCCCACACATAAGGACAACGTAGCACGACTTTTGAGGTACCTTTTACTTTATCAACCTTGAGTTTACCTTCTTTTATATTGCCCCTTTTACACCCTTTATATCTAACATTCCCCCACAAACTCAAGGTTTGATAATGGGGAATAAACAGAAGAGGATAAACATATCATGCTTTCAGTAAAAGGTACCTTTCGAGTTTGAACATTCACCTAAGTATTTTTAACTTTTACCCTCACAGAACCGAAGTGAATTAATCTTGAACTTGATTCTTTGAAGTGAGGATTACTTGTCAAAAAACAACATGATATAAGGCTTTTGATAGCAATTTATAAACTTGGCACTTTAAAGGCCATGCGCTCTATCCTATATCATAAGTACTTTCAGGAAAACCCAATTCCCTTAACTGCAGCCTCACAGTAGTACTCACTTAGGTGGGCTTCTCCAAGGATATACTGCTAATATCTTGCCTTACTAGGCTTGAACCCATTCAGAGTAATAAAACTCTTCCTATACAGCAGTATCAGGCACTTGGTCAAGATATCAGGGGATAGACACAGATACAATGTATCAAAGTAGTAAGTGCCTCCATATTCTCTCAATAGATTGTTGTTACCACATTGAACCTCCTTTGTGGGATCTCCACTCAGATAGGTTGGGTTGCCTCTGCAGGAGAATAAATGATGGGTTTCAGTCCCATTCCTAACCTGAATTTCTGGACTTTCTTTTGATCAAGTCCTTTAGTCAGAGGATCGGCTAAATTGTCTTTGGTACCAATAAATCTACAGCGATCACTCCCTGAGACACTAAATCCCTTACAGATCTCAATCTGATTGGATGTGTCTTCTTTCTTTTGGTTGTACTTTGAACTCTTGACCTTTGCAATTGTGATCATGTTATCACAATGCACAGATAGCGCAGGAGCAGGCTTACTCCTAGAGGAAGTTCTGAAAGAAGACCCCTAATCCACTCAGCCTCCAAACCAGAGGTATCCAAAGCACACAACTCAGCCTCAAAAGTAGACCGAGATAAAATGGTCTGTTTAGAAGACCTCCAGGTGACTACACCACCTGCCAGAGTAAAAAACATACCCTGAAATACTATTACTCCCTGAGTTTTTAGCTATCCAACTTGCATCACTAAATCTTTCCAGGACAGCAGGAAATCTCTCAAAATGCAAGCCTAGGGTAATAGTACCTTTTAGATACCTCAAAACCCTATCAAGCCCATCCCAGTGAGCTTGGTTAGGACAACTTGTGTATCTAATAAGTTTAGACATTGCATATGAAATATCAGGCTTAGTACAATTAGCTAGATACATCAAGCTTCCTATAACTTGAGAATATCGTAACTGAGACACAGAGTACCACTCTTATCTTGCAGAAAATTCTAGAAGGATCATAAGGTGTACAGACTGACTTGCAATTCTCATAGCCAAATTCTCTAAAATTTTCTCAAATAGTGAGATTGAGAAATTGCTATTCCTTCAGCTGATCTAGTAAGAGTCAGCCACAGAATTACATTTGCCTCACCCATGTCCTTCATTTCAAAACTGCTATTTAAGAATGACTTAGTCTCATTTACTATTCTCAAAGTGTTGCCAAACAGCAAGATATCATCTACATACAGACAAAGAATTATACATTCATCACCCTTACTTGTAATAAACACATTTATCAAACTCATTGACTATAAGTCAAAAGATATGATAGTCATATCAAATTTTTGGTGCCACTGTTTAGGTGCTTGTTTCAAACCATACAGAGACTTTATAAGTCTACAAACTTTCTTTTCACTACCTGGAGCCACAAATCCTTCAGGCTGATCCATATAAATCTCTTCATCAAGATCACCATTAAGAAAGGCAGTCTTGACATCCATCTGATGGACTTTCAAACTATATATGGAGGCCAATGCTATAATTACTCGGATTGTGGTCATCCTAGTGACAGGGGAATAAGTATCAAAATAATATATTCCCTCTAATTGTTTGAAACCCTTGGCAACAAGCCTGGCTTTATACTTTTCAATGGTTCCATCGGGTTTAAGCTTCTTCTTGAAGACCATTTGCATCCAATGGTCTTTGAACCAGGAGGGAGGATCTACTAACTCCAAGTACCATTAGCAAGAATGGAGTCCATCTCACTCTTAATGGCATCCTCCAATACCTGCTTCAGATAAAGCCATGGCATCTCGGAAGGGTGGGGGGTCACCAGTGATCTGGTAGTGACAAACTCACTCCAAAATCCTTAGAAACCTTTTGTCTTTTACTTCTCCTGGTTCAACTTCTTCTTGATCACTAGAATTAGAAGAAAGTCTAGATGCATCAGCCCCCACATTTGTCATTCTTTCCACATGTTCTGGAATAGAATCAGATGTAGAGGCTACAGTCTCAGAAGACAGATGTTGAGGTAAACCAGTCTTCATGGAAAAAACATTTTTGAAGAACGTAGCATCACGAAGCTCGACTATGGTGTTAACATCTATGCCAGGAATTTCTTATTTGATAACCAGAAACCTGTATGCATAGCTATTTTAAGCATAGCCTAGGAAAACATCGTCAACTGTCTTAGGTCTCAGTTTCTTTCGCTTATGCTCAGGGACAAGTACCTTTGCCAGGCACCCCCACACATAAGAAATTTCAAACTAGGTTTCCTATTTCTCCAAAGTTCAATTGGACTGCTGCTATCTGTATGTTTTAGGGGAACATGATTCAGAATAAGACAAGTTGTATTCAATGCTTACCCCACATATACTTAGGTAGTCCCAAACTCTGCAGGAGAGAGTTGACCATGTCTGAATACCGGTTCTTCCTTTCTGCTATCCCATTAGACTGAGGAGAGTATGGGGCAGTTGTTTCATGAACAATGCCATGTTCTTGGCAAAATTTCACAAACAAACTAGAGGTATACTCTCCCCTCTATCAGACCTAAACCTCTTAAGAACCGACTAGTTGTGTTTCTACTTCCTTCTTAAAGATGATGAACTTTGTGTAAAGCCTCATCTTTGGATTGAGCAGATACACATAACAGTATCTACTTAGTCATCTATAAAGGTAATAAAATACTTCTTATGATCCCTAGTTAGCACGCCATAAACTCAAGCTATGAATGCACCAGATCCAGAATGTCTGAATCTCTAAACACATAATGAATGGTTTTAGGTAGTTTGCCATGTACACAGATATCGCATTTCTTTGTTTTATCAATAGCAAGCTCAGGAATCAATTTCAGGTTCATCAAGCATTCAAGGATTGAAATTAATATGGCCTAAACGTCCATGTCATAAATTAGATGATCTGCAACCTTATAAGCAACCGAACAAAAAACAGAAACTAGAAGCAGAATCATTACTTTTCTATTTAACCACATGATCTACATAAATTTTAAGCAATCCATCAGAAAGGTAGCTTTACTAATAAAAGACTTCAAATAAAGTATCAAACTTTATTACATTTAAAGTTGAATTCATAACCCTCTCTCACTAAAACAGAACCAGATAAAAGTTCTTCTAACACCAGAAACATGGTGCACTAGGAAAAGAGAAAGAACACGTCCTGAAGAAAACTTCAGATCCACTCGTCCAACTCCAAGCACCCTAGTAGTGCTCCCATTCCCCACCGTCACAGAACGATCATGGGTGGCCTGATAAGACACAAAGTTAGACATGTCAGCACATAAATGTACATTGGCCCTAATGTCTACCAACCATTCATTTGGTTCATAGATAGTAAATAGTTGAGGATTAAGTGTAACATACTCATCACCAGAAGAAGGTCCACTAGTCACAACATTAACATGGTCTGGATTTTGATTGGTCTGTTGGGTCTTGTTCAGCAACTTCTCTTTCCTTTTGGGACAGTCATTGCACATATGACCCTTCTGACCACAAGTCCAGCACTCTCCAAGTACTTTCTTCTTCTTTATCTTTCCTTTGGGTTTCAACTGTGAAGTGGAATCAACTTTGGTTTTGCCTTTAGATTCTTTCCCCTTATACCTCAATATTAGGTTTGCACTTTCATCAACAGGCATACAAGGCTTCTCCTTTCTATGCTCCTCTTCTATAGCAATAGCCCTCATCAGATCATCAAGAGAAATAGTCTCCTTACGGTGTTTAAGGGACATCCCAAAATCCTCCCAGGATCTAGGCAATTTCTCTATGATGCACATGACTTGGAGCTTTTCAGGCATTTTCATATCTGCCTCAGCTAGACCTTGGAGCATAAGAAGAAGTTCATGTGCCTGCTCTCCCACAGGTTTGTTTTCAACCATTTGGAACTTGAGAAACTTTCCCACATAGTATTTTTCCAGACCTTGGTCCTCGGTGTTATACTTGAAGGTGGAGGAACTGTAAACATCAAAGAGGACATCGGACAATGTAGTGAGTATACACCCATGCCCTAACCTATCCTTTTCCTTCCACTCTTCAACCTTCTTAGCACTATCAGGATCTTTCTCATCCAAAACAGGGGGATCCAATTCAATCTGTGAGATTAGACCAATCATGGTGAACCAGACCTTCATGCGTTGTTGCCAACGCTTGAAGTGTTGCCCGAAAAATTTTTCGGGCATCCCAGACAGGTCCACCCTCGCTCTAAAACCCACTGAAGAAGTTTCCATGAATGAAATCTTCTCTAAGACTGTTGTAAAAATAATGTGGAGTATGGCACAATCATGGCAAAAATCGGATACACACATATGCATGCAGAACCATAGCAAATAGGTATATGGAAATAGTCCAAATAACAACAACCAAAAAGAAAAATACATGAGACAGATTGCAATAATGAACATGCTTAAATAAAGCAGAAACGTATGCAGTAGAAGTGCCTCTAAGGAGATTCCCCTTAGAGAAGATATCGCCCCCACAGGAGTAGTGCGTCGGGTAAGGCGATTCTCCTCCCAGGATACGACTACCACATGAAAATAAGAATCACACTTATCCTAATTTCGTTAACAATGCTACACTAAACCTAATCTTCGTCTGAGTAAATGGAAATCGGGAACAGAGAACATGCACCGGTCACCGACGGAAGACCGGAGGCGCTATCGGTGACGCCGAAGCGGAGCAGTGCAGTCGTCAGAAGGGAACAGGAGAGCGAGCGAGCGGTTCCTCTGCAATAGTCGAAAAGATGCTTTCTGTGTCGGTTAGCCGTGATTAGAAAACCTAATCACTATATCAAGCACCTAACGCCCGCGCAGACCAAAACAATGGGCCGGTTCAAAGAACGGGTCCAAAACAGCTCCAATCTCCCCAAGAAAGGCCCAAAACGCAAAAAGATATCAAGTCAAGCCGGCTAGACCACGTCATCACACGCGCGCGCCCGCCCAGCCCAGCCCGGCCCAGCGGCGCGCGTGCGTGATATGGTCTGGTATAACCCCACCCTTGTCTATAAGACATAGTCTCATAGACTTTAGGGGTTATGAAGCCCTTAACTCTTTAGGGGTATCCCATGTGAGACTAAAGATCTCACACATAAAAACAACATAGCACAACTTTTGAGGTACTTTTTACTTTATCAACCTTGAGTTTTATCTTTTTTTTTATATTGCCCTTTTTACACTCTTTATATCCAACATTTCTTCTGTCGTCGACTTTCTTCGAGGGCCATTAGTAGCTGTTAAGTCTCTGGAGTCTCCGTGCCTGAGATTTTGGATTTGCAGATTTAACTCGTGTTCAATGAATCATCCGCACATATTTCTAGCATGTGTGTCTTCTAAACTACCTCTCCTTGTTTACTGCCTAAATGTTTGGCAATCTTTAGACTCTTATCTCGGTTTCAAATTGGCTTTACTCAAGCGTCTATAAGATCTGTTTGATCACGGTTCACGATTTTAGAGATGCGCTTCTTCGCAGATGTGAATTGTCTAGTAGTTGCAGCCTTTATAGTGGTTACTCGCCAACTTCTTACGTTGTGTTGTTTGAATTATGTTTTCATATTTTGGCTTGCTTTGTTGTCTTTTCAGCAGGCCTTGTCATATTTCAGTTTCATCCCTATGTAATGCTCTTTATCTTGTGTTTGAATGAATGAATGGAGCTCTATGCTCCCCATTCTCTAAAGCAAAAAAAAAAAAAAAGGGACTCTGCTGTCAAAGTGTTTGAACAAACTCTGAAAAAAAGAAGAAGAAGAAGACATTACTCTGTCTAATTTCGGACCTGCATGTTTACAGTAGTCTATAAACTCTTACAAAAAAGCAAAAATCGTAATTAATCACTCACATGCCTTGTCGTCATCCATAGGCAAGTTGATCATGACTAGTGCAAGTTATGGGTTATAACAAAACAATTTATCCAAATTAGACCAGACCCATAGATGCTTGAGATCACCAGAAAGAATGGCGCCCACAAAGCCACAAGCCAAATTAAGAAAGGTCAAGTAAGTTGAAGCATGGAGCCAAGTCCACTCACGGCTCCTAGCCATGAGAGATCACTATTCACTAGTGCCCTTTGGATCACGGAATCCCTGGCCATCAATGCTCCCCATTCTCCTAACCATCCGAACCAAATGCGAGGTGGGTAGGAGTTGATTGCCTTTGAGGGCCTTTCTATTCATTGCAACGTGTGTGCCGGTACAAAAAAAATGACGCCATGCACCATGAATGGTGCCTTCAATGTTCTGTGGACCTCCTCATTTTGGCTTCCTGATGCTTGTGGGTTGACGGTATGATCCATAACACAAGTATTGTGTGTGTGTGTGTGTGATGAGAGAGAGAGAGAGAACCTATTAAGGGGCAAAGCCCACAAAGGCTTGGTGGCATGGAAGGACGAACTCGTGAAGGAGGACGACAGGTGAGTGGAGAATGTCCACATTGTCAAATTAACCGACAATTTTGACCTTTGTTTTTTATTGGGGGTTGGGGGGAGGATGCCTTACTTCGCTTGTATATTTTTAGATAATTTTTTTGGAAAGGACATCGTAGTAAAGCTCTGAACTTGTTCAAAAATTAGAGATCAATAGAAAGACAAAAAAACTGTGATAATATAGTATTCCTTTCTATTCTGACTAATTATCAACCGACTCGAAGCTGAGTTGGGTTGGATTCAACTCGTGAACAGTCAAGTTTGATTCGATTAGAGAGTGCTCTATTTTCAAGGACAAAGTGATTAAGGATTGAGTGGAATGGGAAGAATTTGGTATTCGATCTTGAGGTGGGATGGGGTCTCAAGTGGCCTTTACCACTCCGACTCTACAACCAAAACAAAAAAATTTCCAAGTTAAACTACAACTACGATTGGTCATGAGGTGTGTCTTTGAAGCGTCATTATGGCATTATTGCTCGGGGTCCCTCTGGTCATGATATCGTCATAACTCATGCTTAGTCGAAAAATCTGTTGGAAACACATTGTCAATTAAAATATCTAGCAAAGTTAAATAAGGGCAAGTTGGTCTCAAAGAGTTATTATATATATATATATAATGTAATAAAGATTATTGTTCAATTATTTGAATTACGTGATTATTTTGCATTGGTCACAGCCTAGAGAATGGGTCCAATTAATTACTTTTTTTCGAGAAAAGATGCATGGTCAAGGAGTTTTTTTTCTCTCTTTTTTGTTCTGGTGGCATATTACTCCTACTCCTGTAGAACAAATTAAACCATATAATCTTCTTTTAATATCCCATGATCATGCATGCATGGCAAGCTCAAGAATCACACATGAGACCGCACGATGCAACTTGACATGTATATGGAGGGTCTAATCACTGAGCTGCTATTTGAGTATACTTAACCAGAATGATTGCAGGATGCGAGCCGAAACACTCTTGAAACTTGAGGTTTAATTAGCTGGTCATGGGGGAGGATGGAAATTTATAATCGAGTAATACTAATACTTGTTGCATCTCGTAAGACTGCATTTGGTGTCCTTTCTATTAGTCCCCATGTGACCGCTTTTGACAAAGATCTCATATCTTTTTCTATTATATTCTAATATAAAGTTGTGAGGGTGTGAACAGATCGAAGAGAGGAAGGGTCGAAAAATTATCACTTTCTGGCTTCGAGTACATGCATATTTAGTTTAATCTACAGATATCATTTCGTGGAACCAACCAAATTAAAGAATTGCTTTGAAAGTGTATCTGAAATCTAAGAACGTTTCAGCAAGTTAATCTGATTTTGTTTTCCAGAATGCAGCTGTCAAACTATTCATCTCGTCCACAAGACCATTTTCATCTTAGGTAGCCCGGCCCACTCACATCTTAAAACTAACATCAAAAAAAAAAAAATATATCATAGGGAGAAGACTTTAGACATTAATTAGGGCGGTTTGTCTCGTCATAAAATACTATAAAACTTTATGAAACAGCATGTATTGTGAGATCATGAAAACATGGTGTTTTACGCAAGTTTGCAGTGTCTTAAGTCAAGTCAAATGTCCCCTATTTTCAAGCTTTGTGATTCAAAAAAAAAAAAATATATCATAGGGAGAAGACTTTAGACATTAATTAGGGCGGTTTGTCTCGTCATAAAATACTATAAAACTTTATGAAACAGCATGTATTGTGAGATCATGAAAACATGGTGTTTTACGCAAGTTTGCAGTGTCTTAAGTCAAGTCAAATGTCCCCTATTTTCAAGCTTTGTGATTCAAAATTTGGGTTTGATTTGTTGTCCGCTCCAAACACTATAGCCCCATGTTCGCTCGCAAATATAAGATTGCGAGATCCACCCTATTTGTATGTATCTGCGAAGGAAGGAATAGAATGGTGGGGGTGAGGGTTAAGAATGGGTCACAAGTGTTTCTGTTCAAATTTCTACCATAAGCCATTAGACCTTGACATGACTTCTCAAAAAGCCCTGGGTTTCTCAAAAGGGAACTTCCAAGTCTTAAATCATGGGTGGGGATTTTGAACGAACTTGAAGGGGACGATGAACGACAGAGATCTTGAAAGTTGAAACCATGCTTTCATTTCATTGAATCCTTTCTCATTCCACCAGTATGAAAACCTACTAACAAAAGTCATTCATCTAGACAACACAAGGGTCAGAAATAAATTCGAGGGCGTTCTCATGCATCAGATTGGCAGCTTGTCCCTTCCACCCATAATAATACGGCATCATCAAAGACCCTTGATTTGTTGTCCTTAGAATTTAACATTGTGGGGCCTGCAGAGACTTGCAATATGTGATAATCCAGGGATTGGAGCCGTCCACCCTTCTAAATTAACGTCGATTTAGATGTCATGCATGTCAAAATAAATTTTGGTGCCGGTCAGAACTTGGTGCGGACTTAACAGCGGTATCAAATCGAATCACCAAAGAGAACTGGTACCATGTTAGAACCGCATGCATAGATCGTCAGAACGTGGAGTTTGACAAATGAAGACTCTCAGTCTGAACCCTAGCTGAGCGCTGCGGTGCCGATCGCTTCACTTGAAGCAGATTTGTCGCCGATCTCTAATGCAAGTCGGCGGAGTGGTTGGCGCCTCGGGGCGGTGGAGCTTGGATGGGGGGAGTGCCGCTTCTAGGCTCTCCCCCCACCCGCCATCTTCCTCTTTCCCCTCTCTTCTCTTCCCTCCTTCTATTTCTTCTCCATTTCATGTGTTTTGCCTCCTTGATCCACCTCGTTGCATCTATTCCCATCTCCATTTCTTGTCTCTCACGTCGCCCTTGTCTCTGCCTCTCTTCTTTATCGTCGGGTGCCCATCGTCCCTATCCGCCACTGTCAATACCGGTGCCCCTTTGCCCTCGATCACCTGATTTCTCGAGTTTCTATCACCTGTTATATATAGCATGTGGGCGTACCTGTAGCGGAAGCATATTCTATAGCAGCACAATCATGAGGAGAAAGATGACGAGAACACCAAGTGCTGGACGAGACGACCGTAGCCACATGGGTGTCTCTCTAGTTTCTTCTTTCTATGTTCACCAGATGTCTTATCCATCTATGGGGAAGAAAGACCATAGAAATAGAGAGGAGGGACCAATCCAGAAGATGTCTTATTAGATTCTCACCCATAACAGGAACCCATGGGCCATATATGGATTAGACACATCAAAATATCCTTTTGACTAGACCGACAGCGTGTATCCTTAATGTGTAGCACAAACCTTATAAGTGAACCACCATAGTTGGGTCCAAACCCAACATTCTCCCACTTGGTCCATCTTATCATAAACTTCATCAAAAATTTCCTTTTGAAAATACTCATATATAACACATATATAACTTTGCAAAGACTTTTGAAAATTTTGATTTCATTGGGCTGCACCTGTAAAGAAAATCGATATACGTGCGTGATATAAAACACAAAATCACATGCTATTCTGGTCAAAGGATCTGTAAGTCCAAATTGTGAAAAATCAAATGATATGAGTCATGGCAGAAAATAGATTTAGTCATGTACCACCTTCCATGTACCACAGTATCACCAACTTGCCACAATTGCACACTATATCTGGCACTGCAAACAAACTAAAATCTGATGTCTGTTTGTTGGTCACCACACGCACATGTGTATTCATTTTGCCAATTACAAACCAGAACAAGTGCACATAACAAATATTATAATGAGCAGAAAACAAATAAAGAATCATGATATAAAAGTGAACACAAATAACCATAAATGTCACAACTGTAAATGTTACAACATATTGAGAGAACTAACAAGACCCATCTGTGTCACATGACTACAAAAGGTGCTAGCATGTAGTCCTTTAGTGAGTGGGTCAGCCACCATAAGACACTACAAGAATAATACAGTTTAGCTACGGAAATCTTTGTAGCTAATCCGTAGCTAATTAGCTGCTGATTAGCGACATATAATACGCTGTCGCAAAATTGATACATTAGCTACAGATTTGCGATGGAAATAATCTGTCGCTAATCCGTAGCTATTTAGCTACGACTCAGCTATGGAATCATTCCGTAGCTCGATCCGTAGCTAATTAGCTACGGATCAGCTACGACAATATTCCATAGCTAAAGTTGTAGCTAATTAACTACGGATCAGCTACGAAAAAATTCTATAGCTAAAGTCATAGCTAATTAACTGCGAATCAGCAACTAAATCATTCCATAGCTAAATCCATAGTTAATTAGTTATGAATTAACAATAAAATAATTCCATCGCTAATCTGTAACTAATACGCTACGGAGTTAGCTATGAAAATTTTTTGTAGTTAATTAGATATATATATATATATATATATGTTGTATATACTTATACATACTTATATATATATGTGCATTAGTATATACAATATGTCAGTCATGTATACTTACAAGTATATATATATTTTATAAGTATACACATGTATGTATATATTATGCATATATATATAGTATATTAGTATATACATGTATAAAATTATATGAGTGTACATATATACATAATACATAATATGTACTTACAAGTATATATATAGTATATAAGTATATCCATGTATGTATATATTTATATAAATGTACATACAAATATATATATATTATAAGTATACAGTTATACACATGTGTAGAAGTATATACTTAATTAAATATACATATAAGTACATAAGTATAAGCTTGTTAGTATTATGTATAAGTATAACAGTATACAAGTATAACGTATTATATATTTATATTAATATGTTGATATATAATATATAAGAATATAGTAGTATACAAGTATAAAATACTTATACACATATTCATAATATGTATAAGTATATATAGCATTATACATATATATATATATAACATTGTAAGTATATGTATAAGTATATACTTATATACATGTATGTGTAAGTACATAAATATATACATGTATAGAAGTATATGCTTATTTGAATGTACATGCAGTAAGTATATGCTTATTAGTACTATGTATAAGTATAATAGTATACAAGTATGAAGTACTATATAATTATATTAGTATTTTGACATATAACAATAATATATATATATATATATGTATATGTATAAATTTATAAGTAGATAAATATGTATATATATGTAAATACATACTTATGTATATTTATATAGTTACACATATGTATATATTCAGAATGTTATATATTTTAATGTATATTAAAATATGCATATACTTCTATATATAATATTTATTTATTTATATTTATAAATTTGTATTAATTGAATAAATATTAGCCATTAAAATTTTCTTTCACTAATGTAACTTTTCAAATTTCAATATAATTAACACATAATATAAATAAAAAAATATTTTAATAACACATAACATTAAAGTCTGCTCCGCCCCCTTCCTTTTTAACCTTCAACTTTTTGGGGGGGGTTTTGTTTGCGCAGGAGGAGCGGGAGGTTTGGCGCCGGATCATTTTTCCCCTTTTCTTTGGCGTTTCGCCGGTTGCGCGGAGGAGGCGTGGGAGGTTCCGCGCTGGGCTGCTGCGCGGAGGTTCGCCTGCGCGGAGGAGGTGCGCCTGCGTGGAGGTGCGCCTGCGCGGAGGAGGCATGGGAGCTGCTGCGCGGAGGTTCGCCTGCGCGGAGGAGGCGCGGGAGCTACTGCGCAGAGGACCACCTGGCGGAGGACATTGGGGTTTTGCCTGCGGAGGATGCCGTGAAGGACTTCGTCGCACGGTGAAGTCGAGAGGGGCGTCGTCGGGCACATCCGCCTTCAGGTATGTGGCCCCGCTTGTCCCCTTCTTTCTTTCGGTGCGGTGTGTGGCCCCGCTTGTCCCCCTATCATCCACCCCACACACTGGACCAGGCAGCAGCAACTGTTTGTTGTCTTCGGTCCTTGAAACTTAGCCCCTAATTATTTTGGTGTTGACGAAAACTCTCGAATAAATTACTTTAGTGGTAATAAAAAAAATACGTAAACAAAGTTTGGGAACGCACAACGGTAACTTTTGAGTTTCAATATTCCGTATATAATGTTAAGATTAGTAAAATTGCAATGGATTCTTGCGGAGAACAAACGAGACCATGACTTGAGATAGACAGGAAGTATTGGGAGGTGTGGGGAGGGGGGGGGGGGGGGGGGGGGTAAAAGGTAGATGAATCGTGAAAACCATGTTCGTAAACCCCTTCAAAAATTTTGACTAAAAAGTACTGTCATTATGCAACATGAGATTCAAGAGCACTTGATTTTGATAACATGAGAAATGTTATGGCACCACTTGCAACTAACTTGAGAACAATAACCTTCAGGAGAGTGGCAAAAGATACAACATAAAGAGTGATATCTCTCAAAGGTCACCTCCTATGGCTACTATAAAGCTAGGATACTAGGATTCAAGACCCACCAGTTGAACCTTGCCATTAGGACACTAAAATCACAGACATGACTTAGAGAGAGAGAGCAATGTGAAATGCAGCAAAATTACATGCCAAATTTTTATTGTTTGATTTCTGAATCGGTTTGAAATTAGAACAACATACCCCAAGCAAGATGAACTCTCTCTCTCTCTCTCTCTCTCTCTCTCTCATTAGTTATTCTTCTCAACAGGGGTTGTAAATTTATCTGGATCAAATTTAAATTGGTTTCGAATTGGTAGGTAATTAGGAGAATTTTATCTATTTAACAAGTATATATATGAGTGAGCAGAGGTTAGATACAGATAATCTCTAAATAATAAACAGAGTCAAGGTGAAAACAATTGCTTCAATTCATCTAGTTTAAAATCTGCTCTATTGAGATCTAATGGCCCATATATGACATATAAACCATGAACATTAAACCTAAACTCTTGGCCATTAGATCTTCAATCTTTTGTTTAGAAATTGTTTTTGACATTATAATTTTAAAAAAAATATATATTTTTTTCTGATTTTTGGATCATCTAAAATCTCGTGCGAATAATTCGAGTGAATAAAGAAAATTCATATCTGCACCATATTTGCTCCATTTACAGCTCTCCTAGCCCTAGTATCAACCTCTCAACTTTCTATCAAATCCAACAAACTTCTCCATCGGCAATGCTACGTGGGATGAAAAGGAAGTTCACAAGTGTGTTCCGTTCACACCTACAGGTGTGAAAGAAAATTTTAATGGCTAATATCTAGTATTCGCCAAGCAGATCAACCATTAAGTTCTTTTAAAGTACCATTACTTGTCCAATACATGGTGTCATTTTTGCAATACTGTTCATCTTTTTTGTAATCCAACAAGGTGTTTTATGAACTTTCTATTATGAAAATGATGTTCTGTTTGTTGACAGGAACAAGAAGGTGCAACTCTGCTCCTTTCTGCAAAGTTTTCAATTCTCTCAAAGCGTAATATTTATCTTCAATTCGAAGAAGTAAGCTTCTTTCTTTGACCAAGTTATGGAGTGTGAATCACCATAAATAGCTAGTCATATTTTCCTTTTGTTAAAGTTCTTTTGACATAAATTTTAAGTATTTATTAATTTTATTTTCACTCTATCTATGCTTTTGTGGATTTCTATATGAAGCAATAACAAGTTTATAATGCCCTACATTTCTTTCGAGAATTTTGATTCAAGTGTATATATGGACTTTGAAATATGTAAATTACTGATTCGTTGTGGATTGCACCTACTGGAGAAGCCTCAGACATAGATAGATTGAGAGAGAGAGAGAGAGAGAGAATGTGTGTGTGTTTGTCTGGCAAGTGGTAGTGACAACATTAATATCCTCTTTGGAACAGGCTTTAGGACGGCATCCTGATCTAATTAGATATTATATAGACTTGGCAAACATTTTTCTAGCTTTTTTGTTCATGTGAAGCTGGTAAGAAAGGAAGGTGGCTTTCAGTCACTTCTCTTCGTTAGAAGATGTAGTATGTTTTTATTTTGTTAATGTTCTTCAATTTTTGCTATCAAATGACAATGTGGTATGCTCACTACCCAATTAGTTTTTTTTTTTTAGTTTTCGATGTCAGAAGATGTAGTATGTTTTTATTTTATTAGTGTTCTTCAATTTTTGCTATCAGATGACGATGTGGTGTTCTATTTATTAGCATTTTATGTTTTTGGCTGTCAAATGATGATGTGGACGTCGAGGTAGTCGAGGCATCTTAGGTACCAGGACAGGTACATGTATATGTTGTCTACTATATATTAATTTCTTAGTTAATTTAATGTAACAAGTGATTTTAACCATTTTCTCTACAGGGTCTCAGACTATTGGTCGAGGCAGTATAGGTAGAGGAACAAGTAGAAATATATGTTGTATACTTCTTCATTAATATAATATAATAAACAATTGCAATTTTATTTATCCACAATTATAGGATCTCAGTCCGATAATCAACCTCCACCACCACTTCCGCCTTCAGCACAACCTTCACCTTCACCTGTGTCGCCGGCTACAGTTGTGCCTTCTGGTAAACATTTTAATTTTATTTATTGTAATTATCGATGTGTAATAAAATCACTTGCAGAATCCCAATCAGAGTCTCTACGTACCTTCGCCTTCGCCTCCATTTGTGCCTTCAGGTGCCTAGCCTTTGTCTTCGCCTCTAACACAGCTTTCATCTTCGCCTCCCGTTGCGCCTTCAGGTATATTAATTAACTATATTTGTTGCAAATATATATATCTAATCATATCACTTGCAGGATCCCATCCCCCCGTAGTTGTCCATCTTGACGGTGGTCCCTCCGAGACTAATGGTAGACAGCTGATTGCACTTATCTACAGTGATGGTAGACCGTAAGTATTTAGTTTAATTTATTCATTTCTATCTCATATATGTATTCAATTTTTTTTTATCAAAATGAAAAAATTCTATTATGCAGGATGAAGTTCGAGCCACAAGACGTGACTCGAAGCATTACAAAGGCATGACTTCAGTATCTCCCCAGGCCAATTGCACAATGGAAGGAGTACCCAAAGGAGGTCTTGGACAACTTATTCCAGACATTTTTTGTAGAGTCTATTATGTGAAGTTATTATCATGTACTTTACTACTTTTTTTGAATGACATGATCTTTTGTAACATAACTTTGTTAAATTGTATACAGACTTCTCACCATTTTGCAACTGAGAGGGAGGTGGCAGATGCAAGAACTACATAGAACAAAATTGCTGCCAATCGGTTCACTGATTATCTTAATAAGCATAAGGCAGTAGCAAAAAAAGCATCTGGAAATTTTGATGATCCTCTAATGTGAAAAGGCCGCGGCCCACCTGCTATTCGAAGAGATTACTGGGACGCCATGTGTGACAAGTGGGCGACGGAGGACTTTCGACATCGCTCCAGGATTGCTGCAGAAAATCGGACTAAAATGCCTGAAGCGACTTTGCATACCAGTGGCTCTATAAGTTTTGGGAGACAAAAGAGAAAAATGGTAAAACCTTATATGTTTAATCTTTATTATATTCATACTGTTTAAACTAATATTCTTGTTATATTTAAATTTGTAGGAAAAAGAGAAAGGCGGCCTTGTGTCTTATAAGGAGTTATTTGAGCATACACATCGAAAAAAAATACAGGTGATTTTGTTTCACAAAAGACAAAAGAGGTGATGGTATGTATTTTTTTTCTACAACTTATTTATTGAACATTCTTCAATGTCCATGTATATTTTAGATTATTAATTAATTAAAATTTTAATATTTTGTAGGAGACGTATGCAGAACAGATGGTAGACAAACATGACGATGACTCCACTCAACATCCTGAGTTTGATGCCATGGCTTGGTTGGCCGCAACTGGCCAACCCAAGAAAGGTCGAGTATTTGGATTTGGGAGCGGTTTAGATGCCGGTTGAGTCATCAGCTCCTCTTAGGACTCATATGGCTCCACTATCGCAACGACTCCACCTCATAGTAGCACACTACCCAGCGACCAAGTTCATGAGGTCATTTTTGATACATTAAATACTTGGTTAACACAGACCCTGGTCCCCAGTTTACAAACTATGGGTGTTAGTCTTAGATCACCTGCTAGTGTGACTTCTTCTAGTGCCAGCCATATATGTATATATTTAATTTTTCTTTATCTTATTATAATTATTTACATGTTTGTGTAATAACTATTGTTTCTATTTTTTGTTTACAAGTTCCTCGTATTCGTGATCCTACTATTGAGGCTCATCAGGTTGAGAGGCTGAGAGAGACGATGATGAGGATCCTTGTATTCAGGATGACTAGGAGCGTGTTGTCATTATCTTTTTATAATTAAGAAACCAATCTTACTTTTGTTGTGAACTTTCTAATGAGACATTAGATGTAAGTGTGGATTTATGTTTTTATTTGTGTGATATATCTATGTGTGTTGTTGTATGATTCCATTGAATGAATGAGCAGGTTTACAAGTACGATTGATTGAATGAGCAGGTTTACAAGTACTATTGAATGAATGGGCAAGTTTATAGATATTATTGATTGAATGAGCAGGTTTACAAGTACTATTGAATGAATGAGCAGGTTTAAAGGTATTATTGATTGAATGAGCAGGTTTATACTATTGAATGAATGAACAGGTTTATAGGTACTTGTACAAAATTTGTGAGAAAAGTCTTTTTTAGAATTAATTTTTTTTTCTGTGAATTTGGTTTAGCTACGGATTTGCTACAGAATTCGTTGTAGCTAAGTCGTAGCTAATTAGCTACGGATTTGCTACGGAACTTGTTGTAGCTAAGTCGTAGCTAATTAGCTACGGCTTAACTACAAAATTTTTCACTCATTAGTTGTAACAATTTTGTAGCTAATCCGTAGCTAATTAATTTTATAGTTAATTAGCTACGGATTAGCTATGGATAATTCAACATTTAATCTGTCGCTAAATTTAACTACGGATTAACTATAAAATTATCTGTAGCTAATATGTAGCTAATTAACGACAGATTAGCTACAGCTATATCTGCAGCTAATCCGTAGCAAATTAGCTACGGATTAGCTAGCGAAATCGGTTGTAGCGAATTAGCGGCCAGAAATTAGCTACAGACACAGTCTATAGCTATTCCGTAGCTAATCGATAGCTAAATCCGTTAGCTATGGATTAGCTACGAAATAGCTACGATTTGTGTCCGTAGCTAAACTGTTTTATTCTTGTAGTGAGACTTGTCTTAATATGCTCAAAGGACACATCATGATTTCTCACTCTATTTCTAAGAGCAAAATATTTTATATCCAAAGTTCTACCACCCTTGGATGCCTTATTATTCTTAGAGTAGAAAACTACAGCAGAATTGTCACAGTAGATCCTCATCGGCCAAGCAATGAAGTCTACAAATGGCAGAGCTGTGACTAAATTCCATAACTGAATGGTCTGTCCACTAGCCTCATAACAAGTAATAAACTCTGCCACCATGGTGGAAGTTGCTATGATACTTTGCTTCTCACTCCACCAACTTACAGCTCCCCCACCAACTTACTGCTCCCCCTGTCAAGAGGAAGATGTAATCTGAAGTAGACTTCTTAGTATCAAGACAACCACCATAGTCAGCATCTACATAGCCAATGACCTCCAACTGATATGATCTTCTGAATGTGAGCATGTAATCCATAGTGCCTCTAAGATATCACTTGACCTTCTTGGTAGCCCCCTAATGATCCATGCCTGAGATACTCTAGTACCGACTGAGCATACCCACAGCAAAAGCAATGTCTGGATGTGTGCAAGTCTATAAGTACATCAGGCTCTCAACTGCTAAAGCATAAGGAATGGGCTCCATCTGCTTATTTTCAAGGTCATTCTTGGGACACTGTAATTCATTGAATTTATCTCCTTTAAGTATTTGTGCCTTATCGGGTGAACAAGATTGCATATTGAACCTTTCCAAGATCTTTGAGATGTAAGCTTTTTGAGAAAGACCAAGAGTGCCTAAGGGTCTATCTCTGGTGATCTCAATGCCAAGCACATAGCAAGCATCACCCATATCCTTCATCTCAATATTCTTGGATAAGAAAACCTTTCTTTCATGCAACAAACTAAGATCACTACTGGAGAGCAAAATGTCATCCACATAAAGTAAGATAATGAACTGAAGCTCCCACAGATCTTTAAGTAAAGACATTCATCAATGACGTTATCCTTAAACCCAAAGGACAAAATTTTCTCATTAAACTTGAGAAATCATTGGCGGGAGGCTTGCTTAAACCTATAAGTTGATTTCCTTAGCTTGCACACCAGGTGTTCTTTTCCTTCGACATGAAACCCTTGAAGTTGTTCCATATACACTTCCTCATTTAGGTCTTCATTGAGAAAGGTTATTTTCACATCCATTTGATGTAGCTCAAGATCAAAATGAGGCACCAGGTTATTTTCACATCCATTTGATGTAGCTCATGATCAAAATGAGGCACCAAGGCCATGACCACCCTGAATGAGAGTTTTTTACTCATTGGAGAAAAAGTCTCATTGTAGTCAATGCCTTCTCTTTGAGTGAAACTTTTAGCTACAAATCTGGCTTTATATCGTTCAACTTTACCTTTAGAGTCCACTTTAGTCTTGAATATAATCCATTTACATCCAACACGTTTAGATTCTTTAGGCAAGTCAACAAGCTCTCAAACCTAATTTTTAGCCATAGAGTCAAGCTCTTCTTTCATGACTTCCAAACAATAGGTAGACTTTTCACTATTAATGGCCTATGAAAATGACACGGGATCATCAACAACAAAATCGGACTATACTTACAGTTCTTACTTACGGTTATAATGTTCGTAAGAAAAACCGTAAGTAGAGACTTATTTACTTACAAAATTTGAGAGCGTAAGGGTCTTCATTCTATAGAGAGTTTTTAAACCGTAAGTATGAAAAAACTCCGTAAAATTAATATACTTACAGTGTAAACCGTAACCATATTTAATCAAAATTTAACTTAAAAAAAAAACCCAAAAAACCAAAACTAGTGATCCCGCGTCCGAAGGCCTCTAATTAACCCTCCCTCCTCCGATGGGGTTTAGAATTTTGGAAAGAAAGATAGCAGAAAAGAGAGGGGGCTATGGCGGCGCGCGGTTCCAAGAGAGATCAGATGTGCACCGTGATCTCAAGAGGCTGGGAGGGCAAGAGGCGGAGCCGGCTGGTCACGTTCTTCCTTGTTTGCTGAGGTTTGGATTACTGTGTCAAGGCATATCTGGGTTTGCTGCATGAGATATCTTCCTGCGTGAGACTTTCACGCCAGCAACGTCCAAGACTTCTTGTTCCTTTCTCTTAAACCTAAGGTAGGTAATATCTAATGCTTAATTAAATTAAACACCACCGTAGATAGAGCATGTTGGATGTGGTTTATTAATCATTTATATGCTTGCTGGTTATAAGCATTGAAATAACCATGTTTTTCTTATGTGTTGGTTTTTTGGTTAAGCTTTAAAAATCCTGCTAGTTAGATTATGGTCAAATAGATGATTTTATGTATGTTGGGTTGATTTTAAGTTAAGATTTGTATATCTAAACAATCAGTTAATATATATATATATATGATATGTATGATTATACTCTAAAAAATAGTGAAAATCATGTTGTATTCTGGTTAAAGTTTTATTAAAACTCAGTTGTATATATTAGATAGATCAAGACGGTTTCATGCATGATGGTTAGATTTAGTTATACATGTACAGGAAAATTGTTTTTATTTGATTAAACAAAATGGTAAGGTTCCTGCTTAAGTTTTAAACAATAATAAGCCTCTTTGATAACGAGATAAGGGGACCAGGTATAAGTAAATTGGGTATAAGCTATTCGCGTTTAGGAGCTTTTTTTATTTGAGATGGTTTAAATGAGGGATAGTTATGTAGGTGGTAATTTTTAATGTGATGTGATGTGATGTGACACAATGTGTATAATTATATAAAAAATTAAATAAATAGATTATATACGCTGCAACGGGACATGCATATACGTTGATTAAGATTTTGTCAAGAAAAAAAATCAGTTAATATTATATTTTGATTATGAGGACATGCATGTTGGATTTTGGTTCAATTTTTCATTAAAAAAGGAAATGGTTAATGTTATGTTGTGTGATTACGGGACATGCATGCTTAGTTATGAATAATATTTTAAATATAAAATTGGCTAGTATTATGCCATGATTACGGGACATACATGTTAGTTTCTTATTAAGTTTTAACAAGAATAAACTAATATATATGCTGGGGCTAAACTCTAATAGATAGTAACATGCATGCATGGATTTCTTACCAAGTTTTTAAACAAGAATAGATTAGTTATATGGCTTGATTTTCTGTTAAGCTTTAAATAAATATATGATTATATGTTGGTTTGATCATTAAACACTAATAAACCATCACATGTTAGATGGTGATTTCTGGTTAAGTTTTATTAATCAGTCATATTCCTGCTAGTCTGGTTTCAGGTTCATCTTTAATAATTGGTTATATATATGATGGAGGGGCTAAGCTTTAATAATCTATTGTATGTTTTCTGGAATACTTAAGCTCTAATAAATGTATGTTGGGTTGTTTTTTTATTAACCTAAATCATGTCTAATATAGTAAAATAAAACCTTTATAACATGATAATTCATAATTAAAGGTTATAACCATAATGATAACTCCTAATGACCATGATCCCTTGCATTTTAACTCTTGTTCCCCTTATTGGATCTTGCCCTTACAAGTTAATTAACCATAATGATACTGTGGTGAGCTAGATACATGTTATCTGATATGTACTTGTAGTTTTTATGTTATTGGTTGTATTGTCTCATGAATTATGAAAGTTATAGATTTTTTGCAATTGAGAAATTTTTTATGCTTGCATTTTATAAGACATTTGTATTTTAGTTATTGAACATGTTATTGTTATAAGGGATGGTTGCATTAGTAGCCATAGTTTTAGTTTGTTAAAAATGAATGATGACATTATGACAATTGATCTCTCTTAATTGCACCTCTAATATATCCCCATAATAATTTCTAATATTTGTCTACATTCTTTTGATAGCATATTGTGAAAATGGATTGGAGTTGGATGGATAAGCCCAAACAATCAAAGGAATATCTAGATGGTGTTGACATGTTCATTGATTTTGCCTTAACACACTCGATTCCATCAACAAAAATTAAGTGCCCTTGCATCAAGTGTGCATGCATGATGAGTATGGAGAAGGATTGGATCAAAACGTTAGATTGTTAAAAGATCGGCCATTGCCTTTTGCGAAGAAGTTTGATTCTTGCTAGATAAATGGATTTCGTTTCCAAACTCAACATGTAGAACAACATAGAAGGACACAAAATAGTGGAGTTGTCATGTCTGTACAGACTTCAAGCTTTTCAAGCTCTAAAGATAAATGTCCAATTCGAGGAGATGTTACATATTATGGTGTTGTAAAAGAAATCTTGGAGGTAAACTATTATGGTGGATGAAAAGTTATACTTTTCAAATGTGAGTGGGTTGATGTCCAACGAGGCTTGAAAGTGGAAGAAAGGTTCACCTTAGTCAACTTTGCATATAAATTACGAACAAACGAGCCTTATGTTGTAGCCTCACAGGTGGAACAAGTTTGGTATATGGATGATCCAAGAAATGAAGGGTGGTGTGTGGTGAGGAAGACAAAGCCAAGGCACTATTTTGACATTGAAAGTGTAGAAAGTATTGAAAACGATGACAACTCAACCATGTTAAACAACAGTTTTGATGATTGTGACATGAATTATTTTGATGATAATAATGTTACATGGGACAGGGTGGACATTGACGGTGTAGAGATTCCAATTTGAAATCTCATGTATGTTAATTTAATGATTTATCTTATACATTACATTTTAGTTTTTATTAGGTAAAAGTGTTATTATTATTCATCTTGTATAATTATGATTCAAATATTCATTTATGGAAGTCTAACATCTATTCAATTTTTATTAATGTTTTAGGTATCCAGGGTCAAGAAACATGTAAGGAGAAAAGGAATAACAAAAATTCCAATTTTATGCTACATTTCTTGTAGACATTGATGGTTTATTGATTTAATGTATTTTTACAATTAAAAGGGGCCGTAAAAGAAAATTGGGCATTGTGGATGTTGATGATGTCAAGAACAACAGAGATAGTACATGAAAGAAATGTTTTTGCGCTATATTACATATATAGATTTATGCAGGCTGCTTCATTGTCATTTTCTTTAGTTGATTATCCCTTTTTGTATGTTGCATATGAACTTGGACCTTTCCATAGTACTTTATATAGCTTATTATTTTAGTTGTGTAGAGATAATTAACTGCTATTACTGCTTTGACAACTCACCAAGGATTGGTTCTCTAGAGAAGAGTTTGAAAAGTTTGTACATGATTTGATTCTGAATAAATTGCAAGTTGAAGTCATAAATGTGCAGACCCAGAGAATGAAAATGAAAGGCCCTACATTGGTGGCATCTATTCATGGTTTAGATAATGAAAAATGGATCGTTGTGGACATTAATGAGCTAGGACAACCAATTGGAGAAGGTGGGCACAAACTTAAAAAAATTTTAGGAACAATTGCTCGACTGTCTGACAAATTGCCCATTGATGTCTCAACATGGAGAGCAATGCCAACTGTGCAGAAGGATGATGTCTGGGAGTATGTGTTGGTGAGTTAAATCAATTCATAACTTATAGTATTATTTATTACTATAATAATCTATTCTAACTTTGCATATTCTACTCATGAAGAAAAAATTTGATGTTCCATCATATTTTAGAGAGTGGGTTATGAAAGATTTAGACCAAAAATGGAGATCATGGAAGTATGCGCTCAGGTATAAATATTTCAACCCCTCCTTAAAACTAAATCAGCAAGTAACTCCAACAGATGCAAGAGTGGATCAAGAGCAATGGAAGAAAGCAATTCAAACATGGACCTTGACTGACTGGAAGGTATTATATTTTTAAGTTTCTTTTAAGAAGCATCTTACACTCATTTCAATCATCTAACTGTTCCTATTTTTGTGTTCTACAGAAACACAGTGAAATCAACAAGAGGAACAAAAGTCTTTACAAGTATTACCATTGTACAGGAACCAAGAGTTTTAAAGACATTAGATTAGAGGAGGTAATATATATTATTCTAATCATTGATTAATAGTTAACTTTAGTAATAATGGATCTAAGCATAACTCATTTAAATGTTGCAGTTCAAAATTAATGGTTCAACACTTGATCGAGGGGACTTGTTTTTAAAGACCCGTGTGAAGAAAAATGAACTCCCAGTGAATGAAGATATTGCTGCAGTGATTGTATTTATTTTGAAATTATTATATCTATCCTACTCATATTATGACATATATTTGTATTTTTGAATAACATTAATATTTTATGAATAATATTTGCAGGAAAAATTTCAAAACGTGAAGCTCACTCAACTTTCATCTTCTAAAAGTTCATTTGCTAGCGTTAATGATGCATACGAACAGGTTTTTGGGAAGGATAAGCCTGGTAGGGTACGAGGAGTTGGGAGAGGTCCCACCCCAAAAAGTATGTGGGGAAGTAAAGAGGAAGCTTTGAGGGATCAAGGCTTTGGAAGAAGAGACTTAATCTAAAGTAATATTTTTATTGAAGTATAAATTTTTCATTTATATGTGGTCTGTTTTACTCATTTCAAAATATTTTTTTGTAGGGATTATATAAGTGTTTTGAATGCTATGGAACATCATCAGAGAATTTGATGTTGATGCAATTGTTTTATTTTTCTTTCGAAATGATGTTTATGCATTTATAATGTAGTCTTTATAAACCCTTCTTTCAAACATACAAATGGCATTCAACAAAGACTTGCCATGTAAATTGTCATCTAAACTTTCATAGTTTTAAGATATAAGTTATGTGTATTTTTATGGATGTGGTTTATGTGGATGTGTATGAGCGAATATTTGTGGTTGTTTGTGAATGTATGTGGATGTGTATATGAGGATACGGATGTATAAATATGGATGTATGAGTATGTAGATAAAATATGTATGGATGTGTATAAATGTGGATGTATCGTGTGAAAATAAGATTATGGAGCACATGTTAGTTTTTAAATCTTTAAATATTTAAATATTTTATTTTTTATTAAAAATACATTACTTACGGTTCTAAACTCCGTGGGTATTTAATATTCTTACGGTTTTTAATTCCATAGGTATGTGTCTACTTACGGTTTAAATTCTGTAGGTATATTTGTATTTTTGGTCTAAAACCCTCAGGCTGTGTCATATACACTTCTTCCTCAATGTTTCCATTGAGGAAAGCAGTCTTTACATCTATATGTCAGATCTCGTAATCAAAGTATGCAGCAATGGCGAGAAGAATTCTGATCGACTTTATCATGGCAACTGGTGAGAAAGTTTCATCATAGTCAATTCCTCGCCTTTGACGATACCCCTTTGCCACCAACCTTACCTTATAAGTGTCGATCTGTCCATCTGCACCGATCTTTCTCTTAAAGATCCACTTGCACCCAATAGGTACAATACCTTCAGGCAAGTCTACCAAGTTCCAAACTTGGTTGGTGTACATTGACTGCATCTCAGAATTCATGGCATCTCGCCATTTCCCTGACTGAGGACTATCAACAGTCTCTTGGTAGGTCTTTGGATCATCATCCTCATTATAAGACATGCCTTCACTGATATGTCCAACATATCTTTCAGGCTGTCTAGGTACTCTACTAGACCTACGCTGAATGTGTGTATATTTCTGAACAGGTTCCGGAACCAATGTTTCAATGGTGGACTTTGCACAGTTTGTGGATCTAGAACCTCTCCTAGATCTACCTTACTCCCACTGTCCTCTTGGGTAAGGAACTCCTCTTCCAAGAAGACAGCTCTCCTAGCGACAAACACTCTTTGTTCACCAGGATGGTAAAAGTAGTACCCAAACGTTTCTTTTAGGTATCCAACAAACCTGCACTTATCGGTTCTGGATTTCAGTTTATCTGGGTCGTGTCTCTTCACGTGGGCAGGACAGCCCCAGATTTTAACATATTTAAAATCAGGCTTTCTACCCTTCCATATCTCATATGGAGTAGAAGACACAGATTTACTGGGAACCCTGTTCAGTAGATATGCCGCTGACTCTAGCGCATATCCCCATAGGGAAACTGGTAACTGTGAACGGCTCATCATGGATCGTACCATGTCCAACAAGGTGTGATTCCTCCTTTCCGACACATCATTCATCTGTGGTGTATAGGGAGGAGTCCATTGAGAAAGGATACCATTATCCTTTAAGAATTGTGTGAACTCTGTACTCAAGTATTCACCTCCTCGGTCTGACCGTAGGATTTTAATGCCTTTTCCAATTTGCTTCTCAACTTCATTCTTAAATTCTTGGAACTTCCCAAAAGCTTCAGATTTGTACTTCATTAAGTAAACAAATCCGAACCTTGAGTAGTCATCCGTGAATGTAATGAAGTATGAGTAGCCACCCTTGGCTTGGGTAGACATTGGACCATATACATCCGAGTGTATTAGTTCCAATATGTCCTTGGCCCTATCTCCATGTCCACTAAATGGAGATTTGGTCAACTTACCCATTAAACAAGATTTGTAAGTTGCATATGATTCATAATCAAATGTATCCAAGTATCCATTCTTATGCAACTTTTGAAGCCTATTCTCGCCAATGTGACCAAGCCTACAATGCCACAAGTAGGCAGTGTTCACATTATTCTTACTTCTCTTAGGAGAAACATCAACATTGAGATTTTCATAAGAAACATCAAGTAGATACAAACCATTTACCAAATTTGCTAAAGCAACTAGTTTATTTCTCAAATAAACTGAATAACTATTGTTCTCAATGGTAAACTTGTATCCAACTCTGTCTAAACAAGAAACAATGTTCT
The DNA here is from genome assembly GCA_014218235.1 of Colocasia esculenta. Taxonomy (NCBI): domain Eukaryota; kingdom Viridiplantae; phylum Streptophyta; class Magnoliopsida; order Alismatales; family Araceae; genus Colocasia; species Colocasia esculenta. The sequence continues at coordinate 20,121,935 of CM024755.1, read as the reverse complement.
TAATAATGCTAGGCACATAGTAGCAATCATCTAATGAAAGTAAATCTCCTGAGGGTAACTTGAGCTTCTCTGTCCCCACAGTAAGTGCAGCAACACTTGCGCCGTTTCCAAGCCTCAAGTTCACCTCACCCTTGCTCAGCTTCCTTCTACTCGTCAACACTTGCATATCATTGCAGACATGAGAAGCACATCTAGTGTCTAAAACCCAAGATGTTGAATCTCTAACAGACAAGTGAAGATCTATCATATAGATACCTAAAGCTTCACCAAGCTTCTGCTTCTCCTGAGCCTTCAATGCAAGGTAGTCATTGCAGTTTCTTTTCCAGTGCCCCTTCTTCTTGCAGTGGAAGCACTCGCCCTTTTCTGCTCCTTTGCTTATGTCCTTCTTTTGTCTTTGCTTGGACTGTTTCTTTGCATTGCCTTTCTTAAAGGCTTGCATTGCTCTCCTCTTCTTGTTGGACTTTCCAACCATGAGAACAGTGGGCTTTTCCTTCTTAAGGTTGCCCTCAGCAGTCTTCAGCATGTTTAGCATCTCAGCTAAACTCACCTTCCAGGACATAGGCAATGCGCTCAGACCTGAGGACAATCTTCAGGTTCTTGAGCCATTCCGAGTAGTTCAGGCCTGTCAATTTGTTGGCATCCAGTATGCCATGGAGTGGGTTACCCGACGACATTTTTGCCTATAAAGGAAATGTAAATACAACTAGCAGATGTTCATAATAATAATTAAATCTAGATTAGGACTTTAATCAAGATTAGCTCCCACTATTTTCCGACAGACTGTATAACCCTCAAATATACAGAATGGGAGACTCCGACGGTCTCCTAGTGGGGATCGGAATCTTATAGACTCATAGCATGACCTTGTGGATAGCACAACAAATCATACTATGATCTGAAAGCGGTCAACTCTTGACACTTGCAACTCTTGTAATATTCAATCTTATTTTGGCCCCTGAATTTTAATGACCTTGTGGATAGCACAACAAGTCATGATTAAATCCAGTCTAAGCAGTACCATCATTACGTAACGAGCATAGATTTGGATGTAGCCCTTGTGGATAGCACAACAAAGCTACACCATTCCTCTACCCCGTTTAAGGCATCACCATGCCATAGTTTTAGTCTGTCATCAGATTTGGCAAGCCTTGTGGATAGCACAACAAACTTGCCTGATCTAATGGCAATCCTAAAACTATAATGATGGAGGGCCACGTAATTCATTCTAAATGATTACGCTACGGCTTAAAGTTTGAACGAGGAGGGATTTTGACATATTTTATCTTGGTCTCTATATCTGCGTGCTATTGATATATAGAATTTGGAATATCATATATTTAATTATATATATCATAGCACATTCCACATATATCATATATATGAAGAAAAATAATGGACGATCATGGACTTTAACCTAGAGTGGCATTACCAGAGCCAGTTGGTAATCCACAAACATGGCAAACATATGGCAGTCCCACATCAAATGCTTTTGCTTGATGTAATTCTATCTCCAGGAAGGCCTTACATGGTACTCTCCTCCATCTCCGCCAATCCGCTTCTTAAAATTACAAGTAACATTAAATTGGGCTCGCAGGCCCATAAATATACATCAGATAATAATAAGAAACCTTGAACAAGTCAAGGGGAGTACATAACAGGAGGGAGATAGAATGTACAACTCGGATTTAAAAGAGGAAGAGAGAAAGGCACGCAGTCCTCATAAATTACATCACATGCCATAATACATAAACATCATCACATGATATCTAAGTCCATGATCATCCATCCACACATCAACACATCACATGCATCAATAAGCAATTATCACATAATTACTTCTGAAATAACTTTTATTTCAAAAATATAATAATATATTTTGAAAACCATTTAACTAAATAATTTAGCTAACATGGATAACATCTAAACAACTTTAGATAAACGACATTCACCGTTGCTGCATGAATCCACCAAAATTTACTGTTAATTAATTTAACAAGAATCACATTCTTAAATTAATTAACATGCTTTAATTAGATAAGAGGAAATAACTAAAACAATTTTAGAATTCCCTTAAACTAATTAAACATTGGGTCAAACATCTGAAAATTAATTTACAGAGAGCTAAAATAATTTTAAAAGCTCTTAAAACTAATTTCAGAATTTTCTGGTATTTTTAAGATTTTTTTTGGTTTTTTAAACAATTTAAAAACTTTAAAAATGGGGGAAAGGGCCGGTCGGATCCGGCGGGCCGGATCCGATCGCGGCCCGCTTGGGACCCGCGGGGGGTCCGCCCATGACTTACCCGTGGGCGGACCCGCACGGGATCCGCGAGCGACCCGCAGGCGGCCCGCGCGGGGTCGCCCCCTCCGCCCGAACGAAGGGGCGCGCGGCTAGGGTGAAACCCTAGCCACCGCCGCCCTCCGGCGGAGGGTGGCCTCACCGGCCCCCGCGCCGCCTTCGGCGGCCGCGGACGGCGTCGGCGGCGCCGGAGATCGTCTCCCATCGCCCCCAAACGCCCAGAAAACCCCGGAAAAACCCCATAAAATGCAGAAAATGCCCCTTTCTTGGACTGTCCAAGAAGCATAGCGGCAGCATCTTGCAAGGGTCGTGTGGCCTCTACAGAGGGCCAAACGACGCCACAAATGGTTCTTCGCGAAGCCCTTGGTACCAGGAACAACTTCCATGTACCAAACGGGAAGTGCACATCCCATGTGCGACCCAAGAACGAGGTAAAAACTAGGGATTCATGCAGAACGCGAATCGACGAAAACACAAAAAATGACATTCATATGACGCTGATTCCGACCGAGCCAGCAACCTGGCTCTGATACCACTGTAAGGAATCGATCAGAGCGCAGCAGAAACGTGATTCCCTCAGGTAGATATCGTTGCCGACGGTCGGATCGAACACAAAACGTAAACCCGCGCGTAGGAAGATCCAATCTTTACCTTTGCGGGGTTGCGAAACTCCCGAATCCGGGGAGGAGGTAGCGCTGGAGGCGCTGGTGCTTCAATCCGTTCAGGTGTCCGGCCTCTAGACGTATCCACGCGAGCTCCGGATGCAGACAGGTTCTCCTCGGTCTCCACGCGTCTCCCGGATCTCAACTCCACCATGTGCCAGAGAGAGGAGAGAGAGAAGGTGGGGGCGCCCAGGGAGAGAGAGAGGAGGTGGCGGCCAGGGAGAGAGCCTGGAGCTTGGGCCAGGGTTTAACTCTCCACGTGTATATATAGACTCTGCGGTTTTTCACAAAAACCCAGTTAATGTCTATATCGGTCATCCTGCCCAATCTGCTCGGAACTCTATTGCGTGTGACCTCTAGGCCCAAGTGCTAGTGCAGTTTTCAGCCCATTAAGCCCAATAACTCTTTATTGACTTACTGTAATTAATTAATATCTCATATTAATTAATTACACAATCAATTATCGTCCCACGATAATTGACCGGGCTTCCAATCAAGTTGGGTGCCAAGCAACACCACTTGATCCTGGAAAGCATTGGGGTTCAGCAACCCATTCAAGGAACCTTTTGTGTCAACAGATACCACGTGACTATAATCCTTCGCTCGTACAATGCTCTCGAGTGCACTTAGGGTATGGTCAACTGTCAAACCCTAATATGTGCACTCACTTGGTTTAGATGCCACATAACAATATCAGAGAACTCCTTTTCTGATAAGTAGTCTTGCCCTGGCCAGGGACTATCAGGCATCTTTCCCTAGAGCATTCACTCTCTTATTACCGAGAGCGAGCGATCCCATATTGACCACACAATCACCTTCGAAGGTATTCCGCTAGATCCGAACACTTAACTGATTAAGACCTCATGGCTAGAGATCTATAAGTCAAGGTCAAAACCTAGAAGTCCACCAACAAAGTGTCCTTGGTGTCTCAGGTCTAAGGACCAATCACGCCACTGTGACAATGAATCTAGCTGGTTGACAGTTAAGTGACATTACCATCCAGCGATTCATAACGGATCAGTTCAGTGAACTCATTCTCCAATGAGCACCTACAGATTCACCTTAGTGTCTCCACACAAGTGACTATGAGACCAGTCACCCTCATCATATGAGCAGGTGCAACCTGTACTAGTCTAACCGGATATTCGATGTCCTTCTCGAATATCCTCCGACTAGGAAAATTAAGAATATGCGTTTAAAGGATATTAATCTCATTGTTATGATCTCATCATAATTAGTATCCATTGCGCATATTCATGGACTTCATAATGAAACGATAAACGAATTACACATAATGAATATAAAAGTCTTATTATTATTTAAAGAACAAGATTGTACAAGTTATGATTGGCTTGAGGACACCCATAACTAACAGTGACGATGCTTCCTCACGACATTTCTAAGTGTTATCCATTGCCCTAGTTTGCACGACAGTTATAGCCTGGTTGTGCCTAGTTTCCGTGGGCGTCGTTGGTCCGGCCTTCTGCGGACCCGTGCTTCTAGTGGTTTCCGCTCGGTGTTCTCTCGGTTCTGCGGTCCCGTTCTTGGGTGTCAGTCCGTGATGGCACCAATGTGTGTAGCTTCCCGACCATGCGGTGTGTCGGGGGTCCGGGATGGTTTTGCTTGTGGGCCCTCAACCTTGTGGAGGTCCGAGGTGGCCATGCTTGCGGTGAGACGTCGTTCTCACCTGGTTGTTGCATGGTCTCGACGGATGTGCCGAGGGTTGCTTCCACTGTGTGCCCGACTACGTTGGTTTCTGCGGGAGTCGTGTGTGTGTCATGACCTTGGTTGGTGGTCGTGGCGTTGCTTTATTCTGTTCCGCTGCTTAGTAGTACCATGCTGTAGGTGTTACTCGCTTTACAACTTTCTAGTGTAGTTTTCCTGTTTTTGGAGTTCCTGCTGCTCTGGCCGGTGAGGGATTGGTAATCCCTACTGGGCCTTGTTTGCTAGGCTCACCCCCCTACTTCCTTCAGCTAGGGGCTCGTCGTCACGGGAGCTCGGTATCGGACGAGTTGTGGAGGCGGCTGTGGTGCCGTGTGTTGTCAGCAGCATTGAGAGCCAGTGTTGTGAGCTCTTGTACCTGAGTGAGTATAGAGTTGTACTTTGCAAGTCCTCGGGGTATGCCCCTTAAGGACTGCACCTTTCTTCTTTTACCTGTGCTTTTGCTTGGGACACGTTGTATAGACCTTTGTATATTGTACATATTGTTATAGTTATTTAAATTCAGTACATATCTCACTAGACTATTTCTTCTAACCCTTTCGGATCTTCGGATCCGTGGGTGGCGACGTGAACTTCGGAGTCCCTGGCAGGGGTCTGGGAGGTCGGTTCATTACAGTGGTATCAGAGCGGGTGTCTACTGAGATTTGCAAGGAAGTAATAACTATAGCTGTCCCAAAGAAAGGTACTAGTGCGCTGCTGACACCGTTAGACTAGTGTTAGGCTTGTGCTTTCAATTGTTTTGCAGGTGTGCGGCTTCCCTGCATGTTTCATGTGCGTGCTGCAGTGGGTTGTTGTTGCTGCTGCGTCGCATGCGTGGCGAGTGTGGTCGCTCGGTGTGTTCGTGCCGTGGTGGCACGGTTGGCGGTGGACTCGCTGGCAGTGGTCTTCCCTGTATGGAGGACGATTGCAGGCAAGTCCAGGTGCGGTGCTCTTCATCATCTTCGGCGCATTTGGGTGTGTGTGTGCCGTTGAGGCTGAGAGAACCTGCGTGTGGCGTGGCCTTCACCAGTGCAGGGTTGTTGCTTGTGGAACCGGTGGAAGGTGTCTCTGCCTTATTGGCTGCCCCTTCGTTGTTGGGGTGTGTGTTGTGGTTGTTATGTGTGTGGTCTTCGGTCTGTGCACTGTTGTGCGCTGTGCTCTGCTTGGTTGGCATTGTTGCTTGGGCTAAGAAGATGTTCTGTGTGCCGTGTTGCATCGCTGGTTGAGTGCTACGACACTTGCTTGTGGTTGTGTCACGCCTGGCACTGGCTGGTTGTGAGCTCTGGTGAGGTGCTTCTGGAGTTCTTCTCTGTTGGTTCTGGCGGAAGTGAGGTTCCCCAGAACTATGTTGTGCTCATTTTTGGTGTTGTTGCACTGCCCTCGGCCTGAGGTGCATCGCTTGGTTGCTCGGTGTTCTGGTGAGGTTTCCCAAAACTGTTTGCTGTCGTCTTGGTGAGGGTTTCTCCCGAGACTTTCGTGCTCGTTTCTGTTGTTGCTGTGCTACCTCAGGGTGTTTGCTTTTGCAGTTCTATTTGCTGCAGTGTTCTCTTCTGATGGTCCGGTTGTTTGGTCGTTTGGGTTGTGCATTTGGTGAAGGTTCTTCCCAGGATCGCCCTTTTGTCGCTTCTGGCGGAGGTTCTTCCAAGAGTGTGATGATCAGGTTATCCCCATGTAATTTAAATAAATTACACATCTATTTTAGTGATTAACAAAACTATGATAACAGTTACTAACATATTTTCTATGAAGTCTAAGCACAGGAAATAAACCAAGGGAAAACAAGCCAATCAAGTAGTAAGTATCATCACACTACAACAATGTGAGTTTCAAAGCACAATGTGAGTTCAAAGCATCAATATTTGTCTAAGTACACATCGTTTCTACTATAGGTCATACCATTTCTATAGAGCTATAATGATTTCTTTAGTTCCATAACGATTTCATACTTACAAGGTCACTATGTGTTATATCGTTAAGTGATTGCAACGATTTTCTCTCACAACAATTCGTTGAAGATCGCAACGATTTGCTCTCACAATGATTCGTTAAGTGATCGCAACGATTTGCTCTCACAACGACTTGTTAAGTGATCATAACGATTTGTTTTCTTATCGATTTCTTAAGTGAGACAACGATTTTCTCTCACAACAATTCGTTAAGAGATCCGCAACGATTTGCTCTCACAATGATTCGTTAAGTGATCGCAACGATTTCTCTCACAACGACTTGTTAAGTGATCATACATTTGTTTTCTTATCGTTTCTTAAGTGAGAACAACGTATTTCTCTCACAACAATTCGTTAAGAGATCGCAACGATTTGCTCTCACAATGATTCGTTAAGTGATCGCAACAATTTGCTCTCACAACGACGTATTAAGTGATCATAACGATTTTTTTCTTATCGATTTCTTAGTGAGACACAACGATTTGGTCTCACATCGATTTCTTAAGTGAGAACTTTCTTAAGTGAGAACAACGATTTTCTCTCACAACAATTCGTTAAGAGATCGCAACGATTTGCTCTCACAATGATTCGTTAAGTGATCGCAACAATTTGCTCTCACAACGACTTATTAAGTGATCATAACGATTTGTTTTCTTATCGATTTCTTAAGTGAGAACAACGATTTGGTCTCACATCGATTTCTTAAGTGAGAACAACGATTTGGTCGCACATTGATTTCTTAAGTGAGAACAACGATTTGGTCTCACATCGATTTCTTAAGAGAGAAAAATGATTTGGTCTCACATCGATTTCTCTCACATCGATTTCTTAAGTGAGAACAACGATTTGGTCGCACATCGATTTCTTAAGTGATCACAACGACTTCCTCTCGCAACGATTCCTTAAGTGATTATAACGATTTATTCCAGAACGATTTCTTAAGTGATCACAACGACTTGCTCTCATAACGATTCGATAAGTTACATAACGACTTTGTCACTATAACGGCTCATCAGTTACATAACAACTTAGTGGCTGTAACGATTCGATACATTTCACAACGATTCGCTTACAACAATTAGATTATTAAATATATAGTGATTTGTGTATGCATCTGTTTACTTATGATTGCACAACGATTCACATCATTTGCACAACGATTTATAAGTCATGCATATAACGATTTCGTGGAAAATAACGATTTGCTTTTCGAGCTATGTTTGAATACATTGAAAAGTCAAAGTCTTCACGTATATCTTTTGACACCATGTATTTATACAATAGTACGATCACTGCATGCATGTAGACGATATCTTCTATTCTCTTGCTTATTTTGTAAACATCTTTTTAGAAGAACAGAATGGAACTTCTACTTCTGTATAAAATCAATCTAACGTTGACTGACACCAAGAGACAGTCTAGCTGTCTATTGTTTAGCATTTAATGTTTGCAGGTCTCTGACACATTCGTCATACAACGTTGGACAAAATAAAAGCCAAAGGATACTACAGAATCTTCTCTCTTTGCGTGCATGAAAGCCAAAAGACCGTTGAACTTCTACCGTACCATGCAGTCTAACATAAACCAGAACTTAGAGACAACAGACACTTCCCGTTCAAATTTCAAAGAGTGATATATATAGAAGAATGAAGTTCCTGAAAGATATAGAAGTGAACGAGCAACAAAGAGAACAACAGTGATACAACGCTTACAACCTTCTGCACGCTTTCCCAGAGCCGAGCAAAATCCATCTATTCTAGCTCTTGCTCTCTGTGCTAAGTGTAGATCTGTGAGAGAGCCTTTTTGTTCTGAGAAGAGTTCTTTGTGTGGATCTTTTTTTTCTTCTCAGCTCTTAGCTTCAGATCAAGTTGTATTCTATAAGCTTGATCTAGGGGCTTCATGTCTAAACACTTTTCTTGTTTATTCCCTTCGTTGGAAGGAAGACCTGGTGGGTACCAGGGTGTTGTTCCCTTCGTATAGAAGGAAGACCTAGTGGGATCCAGGGTGTTGTTCCCTTCGTTGAAGGAAGACCATCTGGGTGCTGGTGCTGTGTGTCCTTAAGGGGCTGTACCCTTGTTAGTGAAATCCTGAGATATGCTCAGGGATTGGACGTAGGACTCCTAAGGATGGAGATCCGAACCAGGATAATTCTCTGCTGTTTTGTGATTGCTTCTGTATGTTTTTATTTTTCTTCACTAACGTAACAATCTGCGAAGTGTGTTTTTGTGACCATTGTGCGAACATTTTAAGTATTAAATATTTTTAAATATCCCATTCCCCCCCTCTGCTAGCTATCTGGGCAACAGAGTGCTCTGTGTTCATTCGGGCCACCGTTGTGTTGCCCCTGTGGTTCGAAGTGTGCTGTTTGGTTGGCCTGCGTTCTGGTGAGGTTCTCCCAGGACGGCTCTTGGCACTTTTGGTGGAGGTTCTCCCCAAAGCTGCCCAGTGTTTATTTTGGTCATCTCTGCTCTCTCTCTGTGTAGAGATGAGCTGTCACTGTTGCCAGTTGGACTGTTTATGTTACAGTCTGCCTGGGCATTTTCTGTCAAGGTGTGGTGCCCTTGGCTATGCGTCTGGCTGCTGTGTTGGCCAGGTTACCTTTCTATTCATTTCTGAGTTTCTCGACTGCACTTGTGGGACTTCGTGTGTCCCCGTGGTCGGGTGGTTTGCTTTACTTCTCGCACCCTGCGTGCTCTCCCAGATGGTGGTCTGGTGAGTGTAGTGGGTGTTCGGTGGCTGTGCTTCTTGTGGAAGTGTCAGTCTCCGCCTTGTGGATTTCCTCTCGCGTGTGGAAGAGACTCGTTGTGTCCCTTCCCCTGCTTTCCGTGGGTTGCTTGGGGTGGCGATGCTCCACTGTGGTTTGTTTTCCAGGGTGGCGCATCGTTGTGACCTTCTGGTGGAGTCATCTTCCCTTGAGCTTGTTTTGGGGTTGAGTTGGTTGCTCCCCTCGTACTGACGTTTCCTTGTAGACCGTGGGTCGGTGGAACCTGTTCGTGCCGTTTGTCTTGTGATGGTTTCTTGCTGCCTCCTGACAATTTGGGGCATTGGGTCCCTGGTGGTTTAGTGCGAGTAGTATCATTTTCTTTTTCTTGTTCGGTTGCTTGCGTGAGCATTGTTCCGCTGTGCTTTCTTGCTTGGGTTTTTCCGGTGTATGCTCGATTGTGCCTCGGCTTGTGCCTTGGAGGCTTTTCATGTCATCGTTCTAGTGTTGGGCCTCTCTATTGGTCGCGATAGAGGTGGTGCTTCTTGCTCTTGCGCACCAGGGAGCCGCTGTGGTTTTCGCTCCCCGTGTAGTAGAGTCGGTGTTCCGTGTTTTGGTGTGCTTTTTGGAGCCGACGTAGTTGTTGCCCTCTCAAAGTTGTCGGCTTTCCATGTGCTTTTATTGTGGGTCTCTGGTGGAGAGTCCCCTTCGATGGACCTTGTGTCGTCTCGGGCCGTTAGTGCCGTTGTGTGTGTTGCACCTTCAGCGTTTTTCGATGCTTCGTGTTTTTGTGCCTCAAGGGCTGTGGCCGGCGTGACCTGTTGTGCCCTTTCAGGCTTGTAGTTCTTTGCTTGTGGCTTTTGGCGGGTCTCTGGTGAAGAGTCCTTCCCGTTAGCCCGTGTTGTTTCGGCCGCTGGTGCACCGTGTTGCACTTTGTTTAGTTTTTGGTGCTTGTGGTAGCATCGTGTGCTCATGCCCGAGTGTTTCAATTTTGTGCCGTCTGGAGCCTTGGTGCATTGTGTTGTGCCTTGGGTGGCTCCTGGTGCTTGTGATAGCACCTTGTGTTGTGTCGTGTGCTTGTTCGTGAGATTTGTGTGTCATTTCACGACTTTGCTCGGTGTTGGAGGCGTTGGGCTTTCTGCCTCTGGGACACTTTGTGCTGGCCAATGCCTTGTGGTTGTACCGTTGCTGCAGTGGGGTGGCTGCTTTGCCTTGTCTAGGTAGCCCTATCGATGGTACGCCAGGCTTCGATCATGGCCTATGTCTGAGTTTTCTCTCTCGCTTTGGGAGCGATTGTGTTCGGTTGTGGTACCCTACGTTGGTCTGGGTCCCTCTGAGGTCGATGTGTTGCCCTCGACCTCTGCAGTTGTTTCGGTTTTCGTGTGGTTGTGCGTGGCGTTGGTGACTCTGGAAGCCAAGGGCAGAGTCTCCTGTCGGTTTGTCTAGTGACAATGAGGCCTATTGTCTTGCTAGTACTCGACCACGTGGTTTGTCGACGTTGTGAGGTGTCCAGCTCTGGCTTAACCTCAGACGTCTTTCGTGCTTCCGTCGCGGTGTGCCACGTTGTGGAGCGTGTAATTCCCAATTTTTGTGGCTCCGCGTGCATTGGTGTCCTTGTCGGACCACGAGGAAGGTCTGGGTGAGACCTAGTTGTGACAGTGGATACCATTTTCGTGTATTGAGGTTTCTCCGCATGCGTTTGTTGTCCCTGTTGGACCGCGAGGAAGGTCTGGGTGAGACCTATTGGTGACAGTGGACGTCATTCCGTGTGTTGCGGGCCGTCGTGAGCGTGATGTGGCTCTGGTTCTCGTCGCCTCCCGTGGGCTTCCTCGTTGGGTGGTGACCGATGCTAGCTGTTGCTAGTAGCGCGAGGCTGTTCCCCTGAGACTTGTGGATTGGTTCTCAGGTGTTTCTCATGTTTCTGCTGGCAACTACTTCCTCTGTCGGGTTTTGCTGGCGACAGAGTAGGTTGCTGGTTGGTTGGTCCCAACAGTGGGGTCTGTTGGTGGCTGCAGCTGTACGGTTCTTGGTTGGCATTTTCTGCCGCTCATGCTGGTTTTGGTGTTGCTCGGCACTTGTGGGGTTGTCGTTCCATTTGGACGCCCCACGTGTGGCTGAAGCGCGCCATTGGTTTTCGGTTGTGTGCTCCACTCGTGTGTTTTGGAGCATGTTGTGCGAGCTGTTGGTTTTCCGGCTTCATGTGCCTGCGCGTGTTTGGCGGTGCGGTTGTTGCCATGAGGAAGTCGTGTTGAGACTTAGTGGCTTATTCACTTTGGTCTTACGTTTACTCCCTGTGTTTCGTTTCGTGCCTCGGGATCTTTTGGGCTTGCCCCAATTTCGAGGATGAAATTGTTTTAAGGGGGTAGGATGTAAGACCCGGCTTCTCGGCCTTCCGTCTGGTGTCTTGGATGACTGGCCACTAATGCGTCCAGGTTGGGCGATGCATTAGTGTCGCGTCATGGGTGTCCGACGCGACAGTCATCCTTGTCGCGACGAGCGTGTGCGTCGTGTTCTTGTCGTGCCCGGCTTTCCCATCGCGTTTTGTTGTCGTGACCGGTCAACGGGTCACGACTACTTTCTGTCGTTTCGGTCATCTGACGCCTTTCAGAGTGGCAAGTGTGTCAGTACGACCTGTCGGGTTGTCACGGTGCCCCTAGGGGACGTGTTCTGGTTGCGTCCCGTTGACCCGTCGCGTTAAGGTCCTTAACGCGATGGGGCGGTCCGTCGTGTTCTGGGTGCCGAAGGCTTAAGGCCTTGGCCTGCTACCCCTTCCCCCTCTCTCCCTCTTTCCCCACTCTTTTCTCCCTCCGGCAGTGCTCCACCTCCCCCTCTCCCCTTGTGTGTTTCAGGCGAACAAGAGGGTCGTGCGTGATGCCGTGGCATCGTGGACCTTGCGTGGAGTGAGGAGGAGGTGGCCAACCGACGTGAAGGGCCCTATTGGGGTTCATTCTTCATGAAAGGTAGGGATTACTTGAACTCTTCTCAATCCGGGTGGATCGGGAGCTCTTCGTGCTTTCTAATTAGTTTAGATAGTTTTCCCATGCTCCCCTCCCCTGTGTGGTGTGTTTGTATCTTGTGGGCGGCCTGGGATTGAAGATCATGTCGGTCTACCTCTCTGTTGATGTCACGACGGCTCGGCGCATCGTGACATCAGGAGAGGCGTCGACCCGGTCGGGCGCGACCTTATCACGATGCTGTTGGTGGTCGCGATAAGGGTTGATGTCGCAACGTGCTTTCCGGTCGGGACAGGGTTGCTGTTGCAACTCGTTGCCCCATCGCAAAAGGGTGGCTGTCCCGGTGCCCTTCCTTGTCACGATGGCGTCGCGATGGCTTTGGGGGTCGCGACAGTACCTGTGTTGCCTCGGGTGCTTTCGTGGGCCTGGTTGTTGTCGGCGTGTGCCCCAGGGTAGGCTTTGCCCTTAGGACCTTCTGGTAGGGAACGCGGTAGGTTACTCCCTATGTTCAGCGACCGAAGGTGACACATTCGTGGTCGTGTCCTAGCAGTGGTGCTAGGAGGGTCGCGTTTGTCTAATAATCAATTGACTTGCGGTCAATCGATTATTAGCAGAGCGACGGGTTTCCATGCTGGCGGGTGGTGTTCGAGGCCCAATGTTTTCCGTACGTGTTTGGTTGGCCGAAAACCCTTTTGAGGGTTTGTGCGTGCTTCTCACCTTCTGGGCTTGTCGGGGTTACAAGCCAGTGGTTCGCGTGGTTTTGTTATGCTGCCCCGCCTATTCGCCCAATGCTTGGCACTTGAGGGCTTGTCCCCAATCTGAGAGGTTGTTACCGTTACCTGGGACCCCCATCCTTCGGCGCTTTCAACGGAGGTATCAGGCGAGCGTACTCGAGTCGACAGCCGAGTGAGGCGGACTCTAGAGTTGAGGGGAAAATGGTGGTTTGGACAGCGGCGCTGAGTCGTTTGTAGAGCTCTCTTGGCTAGGCCTGGGACACCAAGGTCATCCGGAGTTCTACCCGGTGCAGGCTAGCCAGTCCCTTGTCTCACTGCCTCGCTCTACGTTGGTTCTGAAGCCGCGTAGGTAGGTCAGGCGTGAGGCCGCAGCTTGGCCAAGCTTCGGTGTTGCGTGCGTTGGTGTGCTTCTGTGGCGGCTCTATCTCACCCTTTCGTGGCGGCGGAGGCAGGAGCTGGGCTAGCGAGCAGAGCGTGTGGACTGCGGGTCCCCCTCTTGGCTGCTAGCGGCGGTGGCTTGGTTGCTGTTGTTGTGACGACGCTTCCTCACTACGTTTCTAAGTGTTATCCGTTGCCCTAGTTTGCACGGCAGTTATAGCCTAGTTTCCGTGGGCGTCGTTGGTCCGGCCTTGTGCAGACCCGAGCTTCTGGTGGTTTCCGCTCGGTGTTCTCTTAGTTCCGCGGTCTCGTCCTTGGGTGCCAGTCTGTGATGGCACCGACGTATGTAGCTTCCTGACCTTGCGGTGTGTCCGGGGTCCGGGGTGGTTCTACTTGTGGGCCCTCGACCTTGTGGAGGTCTGAGGTGGCCATGCTTGCGGTGAGATGTCGTTCTCACCTGGTTGTTGCGTGGTCTTGGCGGGTGTGCCGAGGGTTGCTTCCGCTGTGTGCCCGACTCTGTTGATTTCTGCGGGAGTCGTGTGTGTGTCACGACCTTGGTTGGTGGTCGTGGCATTGCTTTATTCTGTTTCGCTGTTTAGTAGTACCATGTTGTAGGTGTTACTCGCTTTACAATTTTCTAGTGTAGTTTTCCTATTTTTGGAGTTCCTGCTGCTCTGGCCGGTAAGGGACTAGTAATCCCTACTGGGCCTTGTTCGCGAGGCTCACCCCCCTACTTCCTTCAGCTAGGGGCTCGTCGCGCAGGAGCTCAGGTCAGACGGGTTGTGAGGCGGCTGTGGCGCCGTGTGTTGTCAGCAGCAGTGAGAGCGAGTGTTGTAAGCTCTTATACCTGAGTGAGTAGAGAGTTGTACTTTGCAAGTCCTCGAAATGCCCCTTAAGGACTGCACCTTTCTCCTTGTACCTGTGCTTTTGCTTGGGACACGTTGTACAGACCTTTGTATATATACATATTGTTATAGTTATTTAAATTCAGTACATATCTCACTAGACTATTTCTTCTAACCCTTCGGATCTTCGGATCCGTGGGTGGCGATGCGAACTTCGAGGTCCCTGGCGGGGGTCCGGGAGCGGGTCTTATATAAAAATTTAGTGCTTTTAATAACTAACAAGTAGCTATCGACAACTAGCTAGTGTCTGTCGACAACCAGCCAGTGTTTGTCAACAACCAAGCAGTGTTGTCGACAACCAAGCAGTAGCTGTCGATAACCACCAGTCTCTATTGACAAACATACCCATTTCTTCACCAATTACACTCCTATACTATCCAAACAAGTTACCTATCCTATTTTCTTGAATTCTAAACTACTATACCACTAGGATGAGTTATTTAACCATCAGCCAAATCCATCCTTGGATTATTCTTAGACATCCTAAATTATGTTGTTTCTTATACCTTCTTGATATCTTTAAACATTAACTCATAGAACCCTGCTTCCTGTGATATTGTTTTACTCCTGATGAGTGCTTAAGTACCATGTATGTATGTTTATTAGAAATGGAAATGGGATGACGTACTTTTGGGTCTTTGGACTATCATGGACTAATGCCTATGCAAATGGGGCAGATCTAGTCCTGGGAGGAGCACCTGAATTCGTTTAATCTACGCAAAGCGTATGGATCCACGGGGTGTTTGTCATGACACCACATAAGCTAAATTGGTTGAAATTTCCATAATTTATGTAGATACATGAATATTTATTGCTTGCTTGAGGAGTGGATAGGGCATCTCTATACATGCATTCTCTCTATTTTCTTCTGAACTATTGTTCATACACTCATGCTCTACTATTTCATTAATGGCCACTATATGTTAGTTCATGACATATTATTTTATTCTTGTCACTATTTGATAATCATGGTTCACTTCATCTACGAGCTGATTTGCACCATTCTTTGTTACTTGTACCCTGTACTTATTGCATTCTTGTACCACAATTATCTTTGACTCATGTAAACTTTTATATTCCTTGATTTTGGAGGATAAATCCTACTGGGCAAGATGCTCATACCTACTTTTTCCCAGGTAACTTATAGCTTTAGAAGGCAGGACATCGGGAAATTGTGTGCTGAGAGATCAACCCTTGTTGCATCTGTTCTTTGAGTTATAATTTGAGAATCATGTAATACCTGAAGAATGATAGTTAATTATTATTTTTTAATTTAGTGAAGACCTGGGGCAATTTCTGCTCAAAAAGTTCAAAATTTACTCTTGATTTCTTATTCACTCATGTTACGACATTTATAGATATATTAAATGTCGAGACGTGACACTGTTGACTAGGTTGCAAGCCCAGAGGGGGGGGTGAATGGATTGCTAAAATTCATCTTTAAAAAATTATGTAACAAATAACTTCAAATAGAAACACTAAACGTAGATACTAGAGTTAGTGAGTAGTGAAAATAAGACAAAAACAATCACACAAAATGCACAAGGATTTTATTCTGGTTCACACCTCCTATCACCAGGAGTCCTACGTCCGGTTCCCAAGAAACTACTTGGGATTTCACTACCAAGAGTACAGTCCCCCTTATGGACACTTACACATCCAGCACCGCTGGCCTTCTCTTCAACCCACAAAGAGGCAGTACAACCACCTGTAGCAACATGTCTTCCCTTCAACAAGGGAAACAAAACACCTACCCATAGTAGGTCTTCTCTTCACATAGGAAGAGGAGCACTCTTAAAATAAGAGTAGAAGGGATGACCCCTAGATCAACCTTATACAACAAAGGCTTGCTTGATCTGAGGAGAGAGAGAGAAGAATAGAGCTATGATGGACTTGGAGTGAGGATGCACTACTCTTCTAATTTGAATGGTGGTGAAGATCTGTGTGTGTGTTTGCTTGTATTCGCTTGATGCTTGTTCTTCACAGCCATCGTCTTCTTACAAGCATTTCTACTTTTTGATGAGACCGTTGAGATATCCGTTGAAGTAGCCATTGTCTCTCATGTCTTGATGCTCGTTTCCATGCAGTCGTAGCAGGTCTTACATTGTAGAAGCATGTGACTACCAGAAACCTGTAGAGATTAAATGCTAAGAGAGATGTCTTCATCCAACGAAAAAGGTGTTATACAAAAATAGATAAGTTCATTATGTCACCATTAAATTATAAGAAGACTAGTTATAAGAATGGCAAACCGTAAAACATCTTTTGTAATGGAGCAATGTCACGTGACTAACCAAACCTTTTAGAATACTTAACATGAGATGATTATCATGAAAATAGTAGTTAGTCAAAAAGTCATACTGCATGGGAACTATATCCAACAATAGATCATTTTAAATGCTTATGTATAAGAGATATTCAACAAATGGCGGGAGATTTGAAATTAAAATGTTCAAATTGCTAAGGAAACATGTCTGTGAATGCCTTAATCATTTTATCAAAGATTGTTTAGAGATAACCTTGATGCAAAGATCAAATGATTTCTTCAAGGATAATAGCTTGATATAAAATGATATTGAAGACAACAGTTATATCAATAAAGTTTAATCCTAATCTTTCTTGATCAACAAAATAAAGATAAATATTTTATTTGAAGTAGTATATGATATGATAAAGTCAATCGATGTATAAATGGTCAGCAATCGATAGGTTCAAAGGCAATCGAAGTTTATGAAGGCAATCAATGTATAAGACAATCGATATATAAAGGTAATCGATATTTAAGTTAAAGATAATCGATGTATAAGTATAAGGCAATCGATGTTGATATATAAAGCAATCGATGTTTAAGTATAAGACAATCGATATCTAAAGTAATCGATGTTTGAGTATAAGACAATCACTATGAGAGAACTTCGACTATCCAAGAGTCGGAGTCTGATTGTTCATCAATTGATATCTCACTTCGACTGTCCAGAAGTCGGAGTTAGACTTCGTTTGTTCATCAATCGATATCTTACTTTGACTGTCCAAGAGTCAGAGTAAGACTTAACAACAAATGATGTAAAAACTTAAACCAACAATTGATTATCTTATTGAAGTTTTAATTGGACCAGAAAACAACACAAACAGTTGAAGTGGAAGCATCGATTGGTCAAAATACAACGTCATCGGTCGAAGTGGAACTTCGGATATGACGAAGTGTAACTTCGTATCAAACAGATTATAACGATGTCGATTAAAGTGAAACTTCAGATATGACGATGTTAGCTTTAGATATGACGAAGTGTAATTTTGTATATGATGAAGTGAACTTCGTATAGAATTAAAAACAACGCAATCGATTGAAGTGAAACTTCGTATATGACTTCGGATATGACGAAGTTGGACTTCGACTGAACACGACCAAAAACATGCATGACGAAGTGTCATCTTCGGATATGATGAAGCTAGCTTCGTATATGACGAAATAGAGCTTCGACTGATCACGACCAAAAACATGTATGACTTTAGGTAATAATGTTCTAAAGTTATAGAAGATGAAACTTGACTTCGATTGAAACTAGGAAAAGATTATCACTGATGAAAAACATGAACTTATGAGTGAAACTATGAATGACAACAAAAACTTACAATTAATTGAGCACCATCTAGTGAACTTAGAAATTCTTGGTATACTTACAATGGTGATCCTTGAAGTATTATTTATTTCCTTTGAGTCTCCTGTTGACAGACTTAACCAAAATGACATTAAGATAAAAACACATAATTTAGATAAATGGAGAAATATTCTAATAAGTTTTGTTATCACCAAAATATGTCACCATAGAGATAAAGGAGTCAACACCTACCACCTCCTCAAGTGGATCAAGGGCCAATGTTGTGTAGATTCGAAAGGGTAAAGAAACCTGCTATATCTGATGACTTTATGGTATATCTTTAGGAGGATAGTGTTGTCACGTCCTAATAAATAACTATTTATCAGAAAATGATAGAAACAAACTTAAGAAATAGAACTTGGATTATATAAACATCTGTCTTAATTACAACGAAAGCTTTATATACATAACACTCCTCACTACAGTACATAGGAGGAGTGAGAAAAAAAAACCAAATAACATTTCTATCTATACTATAATCCTCAAAAAGTGGTCTATCGGATTCCATGGTTAGGTCGTCATGCTCAGCACACCCCCTTATGAGCTAGGCTCTTCCTGATCACCTGAAAAAGTAAGATTTAATGAGCAATTGTGCCCAGTAGGAATTACCCTTCTAATCAAAAGGATTAAGATAACCAAAGAGTTAGGCAATATACACGACTGATAACAGTATTGAATAAAGCTTGCACGAAGAAGAATTCAGTATGGTAATCACATTCTGGTTCAGGTAAGAAGTACATAATCAACTCATGACTGAATAAAATGATGATCAATCAAGTAAGCATGATGCAATGTCAAACATTTAGTAGATCCATTATCGTTCCGTACGGTCAGTAAATAAATTCGGGTGCTCCTCCCGGGACTGGATCAGCCCCACTTGCACAGACATTTATTTCAATTGAGTCCAAAGACCCAAAGTTGTCATCACAAATCATTTATGTTAAACATTCAAATATGGTACATAGGTACCCAAAATCTCACATGTAATAAGGTTATAGGAGTCAATGCCAAGGACTTCAGGAAGTTGTATTTATGTAGGGAAACAATCATACTTTGGAGTATCCAAGAACAATCCATAGTTGGATATGGATGACAATTAAATGATTCCTCTCAGTGGTGTAGTAGTTAGAATCCAAGAAAATGTGGAAAGATAACATGCATGTTTGGACAGTACAAGAGTGTACCACCTCTGACTGGGGAAGGAATGGTTCTTGTTAGAATCACAGACTGGTGTATGTCGACGACCATAAGGTGGTTGTCGACAGCTACTGACCCATCCAGAACTGGATTCTGGAATCTGGCCCTTAGCTGTCGACAGACTATAGGTAGCTATCGACAGATGGTTGTCATCTATCGATAGGTGGGTTTTATCTATCGACATCTACTGGTTTTGCTGGAATTTTGGGTTCTGGAAGCAAGGTACCCAGTCGACAGATAGGTTTTGTCTGTCGACAGCCGTAGGCTATTCTTCCAGGAATGGTTTAGCATCAACCTAGGAGACTCTTCTAAGAGTTCCTACTATTTTATGAATGATCAATCAACATGTAGTGGATCTTAGATCCAATTCTTGGCATATCTTTCATGGAGAAAAAGATAGAACAAAGAGAAAATCTTTATAGCACGGATAACATGGAAAAACTTATGCTAGGAAGGTTTTGTAGATATAACTTCTTTTAAGAGAGTCTTCCTTGCATCTAGTGAAAAGTCTACATCAAGTGCACATGAACAACAACTATAGACATGGGCATAAGTTACAAGAAACATGATCACAGTGATTAAGAATGATATTCCTAATAGTCTTTACTGAATACAAGCTGAGGTATGATCATGGTAAACACTTTGGTTAATGGTTCTAATAGGAGAAGGAGACAAGAGGAAGGGGATCCTACATGAGGGAAAGATGGAGGTTCCTTGTCTTTATCTCAACGAAGGAACTAGTAGTAGCAGCAGGAAGAGTTGTAGTAGTGGCAGGTACGACAGGAGCAGCAGCAACAACCACGGTAGGAGCAGCAGCAGTAGCTACAGCAGAAGCAGAAGCAGCAACAACAACAGCTTCAATAGAGGCAACGAAAGCAACAGTGTGGAAGAAGGAACAAGTGGGTAAAAGCCCATACAGATGGTTAAGGGGAGGTTTAAATCCTTGCCCAGACTTCATGCATGTATGGCACGTAGCCATACACATGTTGCTGTAAAACCCATCTTCTTACAGCCCAGCCACGTAAACCATGGGGTTTTACCACACACACGTATTAAGCTATGTGTAACCCACTTACCCAAGGTGTAAGAAGTCTTATGTAGCCAAAGCTACCTAAGCAATTATTCCAAAAAATGGTTGACGTAAATATGAGTTAATTCAGTTGGTCCATTAGTCCCCACATTTTTGTATCCAAACGATATCCAATCAAGTTGAAATTTCAATCATAGGCTAATTGGAGGGTTTTACAAATTATGGTGATTTTAGTTTAATTTTTGGAATTAATTTTTCACCCAGCAAAAATTACCCGAAAAATCATGGTGTCGACTTAATCTTGATATCTGTGCATCAATAATTCTGGATATTTACATTTCTAGAATCAACACATTTTTCTAGAAATTATGGTATTTTTATATTTCAATTCTGTTACCGAATTCCGATGACGCCCTGCCGGAGTGCGCACCTCTGATGACAACATTGGAAAAATATTATTAATATCAAAATAATCCTAAATTAAAGATAATTAAATCTCATGAAAGTGTTTGTGTTTAACAATCAAAATCATAGCATTTTTCTTAATTTTCAATAAATATAACTTTGGGGTGTTACAAGTGTTGACATGGAAACATAAAGTATGCAAGCTTCAAAGGTCCATCTATGGATTGAAGCAAGCTTCTCGTAGTTGGAACATAAGGTTTGATGAGGCTATCAAATCTTATGACTTCATTAAGAATGAAGATGAACCATGTGTGTATAAGAAAATCAGTGAGAGTGCTATCACTTTTCTCATACTTTACGTTGATGACATCTTGCTCATTAGGAATGATGTAGGGATGTTATCATCAGTAAAGGTTTGGTTGTCAAAGAACTTCTCCATGAAGGATGTGACGGCCCTCATTATACCGGTACGGTCATACCGACCCACGTCGATATAGCGAGAGTCCTCACAGTGGGACATTTACCCAACGATACAAACAGCTGAGATACACGCGAATATACATAACAGAGTAGCGGAAGTAAAAGAGAACTATCTCCATTCATTCATCATCCACATTAAACATACATGCAGTTTACAATTTGTAAAAAGGAACTAAAATTCACATGATTTAATTTGCTGAAATAGAAATACAAATGTCCACATATTACATTCTTTTCATGATAAGCCTAATACAATGTTCAAGTACATACGACGAAGTACACAATCACAAAGAAGCTCCAAGTAACTAGTCTCCGCGCTCGGAGTCCGTCTCCACCGTCTCCTCCAACGGTGTCGTATCACCAACTACACCTGTACGCCGAAGCAAGGAGTGAGTCCAGGGACTCAGCAAGCAACACTATACATGATATACACGTACAAGTCCTAGTGGTTTCTACAAGCACATACAATTAGCAACACATAGCATGCTAGTCCATTTAAGTTTCAACCTATCATGAAGGTTCTACAATTTTACACCTAACACATGCTTTCAGATTTCAAAATATAACATTCACCTATCACATGGTCTCTAATCCATTCACTTATGAACTTTAACCTTATAAGAATCAAACATGAGAGTTATCCACATGGACAATTTACATATGAACGTGGAACATAGTTAGCATGGATTTCACATGTTCTTAAGTACCTACATAACTTTTTCACATGCTTTAGGTTGCTGATTTCACATGGTTCAAAGTCTATAAACCTACACATGAAAGCTACAATGTGGCTTAAAACATAACATATGAACAATCCATCATGCCACTTGCACACATACTCATTAATTGTCCCTAATCATGGATTCTAAACACTTTGCACACATAAACATGGGATGGATAACATGCATTTGCTGAATTCATATGGTTTCAGATTTTTGCCTCACATGGTTTCAATACACATTTACACATCTAAAATTTCACATTTTCTTTTTACACAATTTCCTCTTTTCACATGGTTACACTTTACACATACACATTCACTTGTCACTTTCACATTTACACATGGTCACATACACTTTACACATTACACTTTACACATATTTTAGTGCCGTGACACATAGTCCAAACCACCAAAGAAGGACACATTCACATCACATAACACATAGACACCATCTAGGCAATGCAATGGTGACTCTTGGACTGCGCAGACCGGGAGAACAAGTCTCCACCCTACCAGTGGTACTTGTCCACCTCCAGGATTTCCCCCTAATGCCCTTAGGGTCACTTAACACAATGAACTTTCTCAGGGGGACTTTTCCCTGATACAGCTCCACTGCCTTCTCGGAAGCAGTATCACATTGGCACAGTTTACACTTTTACACATTTACCGTTTTACACATGGTTTCACGCACAACACATCTCATTTCATTCACTCTTTCACTCACCTGAACATTTCTGTTTTTCCTAACATGATACTACAGAAATTCCAAGGTTTAACACACAATACACACATTAATCATGCTGATTTTTAGATCATAATGAACCGTATTTCGATTATATGCATGAATTATCGTACTTCACTTGAAAACACATAACTCTTTATCTACTGTTCCAATTGGCCTGAAAATTTAACCACATGCTGTTTTCGGGTTCAAAATCATACCCTCAATTTTTCAGATTTTTCTGAGCTAAATAGGATTTATAGAAAATCAAACACCTAATTAGCATATTATTCACAATTTAAGCTAACATGGGCCTAACACAATTTGCAATCTATCCACTTACTGTTTTGCACAGAAACCACTAACATATGCATGGATTTAGAATACAACACCATCCTAATTCATACATCTATAAATCATTTGTCACAACCTATTTTTACATGTTTTTATTTTACCGAACTACACTTATTAACAATTCCACAAGCATGCATGGATTTCCAAAATTTCAGAACATACATACATGCCCCACAATTCCTTATGAATAGACTGAAAACAAAACACTCAACTAATCCTAATCATGGAACTTTGAATTGCAAAATCATTTACAAGTTATGTTCACATGCTTACAAGACATCATTACTCACATTCACCACACAACTCACACACATCCACAAGCACGATGCACGATATACATAGCTTATAGGGATACCATATATCCTCATCGCATAAAACATACCGAAATTAATGTATAAGTGGGACAGAACAGCTCACTGTTCTGTCCAGAAGAACTCGACGGCGGTCTCTGGCCGCTGACTCAGGGTCAGCGGCATGGTCGATGGACGCCAAGCTCATCCCAGGCGTCCAGGGACCTTGCCGTTTACTCAGGTCTGTGCAGAAACACAGACCCGAGCTCTGAAATTTGGGTGAAATGGAGGGTCTAGGACTCGAGGGAAATTCCATAAAAATGATAAAAACCTCCTAGACTCATACGGGGATACCATAGATAGGTCACTTGCCTTTAGAAAATCACACCAAAGGATCTAGGGCTTGGAGAAGCTCTCCTTGGGCAGTCCCAAGAAGTTGCAGAAGCACCTCCAAAACGCCTTCCTCCGGGCTCCTGGATGATCACCACGCCGAGGGGATGATGGGGAAGCCTTCTCCTTGGCTTCAGCTCCCTCCTTGATGCAGTAGATCTCCAAAACAAACTCCAATGGGTCGGATTTGAGGGTTCCAAAGTGAGGTTTTCTCACAGAATGCTCTCTAGGGTTTTCTCTCTTCTTTTCCTCCTCTCACAAGGTGAAGGGAGAAGTGGGAGGAGCCAATTTCGGGTTGGACCCTAAGAAGAGCCCCTCACCTACTCACCATACCGATCTGACACCTTCAGAGCCGTTGGGGGACATCCCCCCAATGGTTGCCATGCCTTGCTTCAGAAGATAGCAGCTCTGCTGCGCATGCAGGTCAGAGAGGTTGGCGTCCAGATCGCTGGACGCCGGATCTAGTGTTGGCGTCCAGGGCTGGACGCTGACACCACCTCAACGGCCTGGGCTTGACGCCAAAAGGGCCTTCGGCCAGAACCCTAATTCATGCAGAAACCATGCATACCCAACTTATATACATGCAATGTACATATAGTATCGTATCCACACTACCATCATGCAATAAGTACATTATTTATACTTAATATAAACACATGCACACGTAATTATACTATTTTAAATATCCACGTAAATACGTACATACATACTCAACACAATATACACACATAAATACGAAAAATACGACGGAAATTCGAGGGTCTTACACCCTCTCCCCCTTAAAGAAACTTCGTCCTCGAAGTTAGAACGACACTACTCAAACAAAAGGGGATACTTCTTCTTCATCGCATCCTCAAGCTCCCACGTAGCCTCCTCACGCGAGAAGTTCCGCCATAGAACTTTCACCGACGCGATACTCTTGTTCCGGAGATGCTGAACCTTCCGGTCAAGAATGGCTACTGGCTGCTCGACATACGAAAGATCTGGCTGGATCTCCACTGGCTCATGACTAATCACATGAGACGGATCTCGGACATACTTCCTGAGCAT
This sequence comes from Colocasia esculenta, assembly GCA_014218235.1. Lineage (NCBI taxonomy): Eukaryota > Viridiplantae > Streptophyta > Magnoliopsida > Alismatales > Araceae > Colocasia > Colocasia esculenta. The sequence continues at coordinate 20,097,359 of CM024755.1, read as the reverse complement.
AGATACGTGGAATACCGGGTGAACGCTAGCCAAAGCTGGGGGTAAAGCTAGCTCGTACGCCACGTTGCCCAAACGTCTGAGAATCTCATATGGGCCAATGAACCTAGGGCTTAGCTTGCTATGCCTGCCAAATCTGACAACTCCACGAGTAGGCGATATCTTCAAGAAGACATGATCGCCAACCTCGAACTCCAAATCCTTTCTCCTGTTGTCGGCATAACTCTTCTGCCTATCCTGTGCCGCAACAAGCCTTTTCCTGATAAGCTGAATCTTATCCGAAGTTTCCTGAACCAACTCCGGTCCGATCAACTGCCTATCACCAGTCTCCTCCCAACATAAAGGAGATCTGCAGGGCCTACCATACAACGCCTCGAATGGAGCCATTCCAATACTAGCATGAAAGCTGTTGTTGTATGCGAACTCCACAAGAGGTAAATGACGCTCCCAATCATCTTTCCAATCCAGAACACACGCTCTCAACATATCCTCGAGCGTCTGGATAGTCCTCTCGGACTGTCCATCGGTCTGGGGATGAAACGCCGAACTGAGCTTAAGCTCCGAACCTAACGCATCCTGAAGACCCTTCCACAATCTCGAAGTGAATCTCGGATCTCGATCCGAAATGATCGACTTCGGCACACCATGCAATCTAACGATACCGCTAACATACAATCTAGCTAAGCTCTCTACTGACTGCTTCTTCTTCATAGGTAAGAAATGAGCAGTCTTCGAGAATCTATCTACAACTACCCAAATCGAGTCATTGCCCCTTCTAGATCGAGGCAAACCCGATACGAAATCCATAGTGACAGCTTCCCACTTCCATACGGGGATATCCATCCTCTGCATAAGGCCGGATGGTCGCTGCCGCTCGGCTTTCACCTGCTGACATACTAGACATCTAGACACATAATCCGCAACATCCTTCTTCATGCCGGACCACCAAAATGATCTCTTCAGGTCTTGATACATCTTAGTGTTACCCGGATGAATAGAGAATCGCGATCTATGAGCCTCCGCTAACACATGCTCACGGACATCTACTACATCGGGGACACAAACGCGGTGCTGAAATCTAATCACACCGTCCTCATCACGAGCAATGCCCGCCTTACCCACTAACTCTAACAATCTAGGATCGGCTTTCTGCTGCTCAATCACCTCATCCAAGACTGAGGATCTAAGGGATAGCTGAGCTACAAAAGCCTGACACAACGATGGCTCTAACTCGGTCATAGAGCACGCTGCATCCTCCAACATCTTCCAATCCTGCTGGAGCGAAGACCTCTTCCTACTAAGAGCATCCGCTACGACGTTCGCCTTTCCAGGATGATACTGAAGGTCGAAGTCATAGTCCTTCAAGAACTCAATCCATCTTCTCTGCCTCAGGTTTAATTCCTTTTGGGAGAAAAGATACCTCAAGCTCTTGTGGTCGGTAAACACCTCAAATCTGACACCATAAAGATAGTGCCTCCAGATCTTTAGTGCATGAACCACAGCTGCTAGCTCTAAATCATGAGTCGGATAGTTCCTCTCATGCTCCTTCAACTGACGAGAAGCATAAGCTACTACCCTCTCTTGCTGCATGAGCACACAGCCTAAACCAATCCGAGATGCATCCGTATAAATGGCAAAGCCTTCTAGACCACTGGGCAATACCAATACCGGAGCAGAAGTAAGCTTAGCCTTCAATAGCTGAAAGCTGCGCTCACATGCCTCAGACCATACAAACTTCTCACCCTTTCTGGTCAGCTTTGTCATAGGGGCGGCGATGGATGAGAAACCCTCAATGAATCGCCGATAGTAACCAGCTAACCCAAGGAAACTACGAATCTCCGAAGGAGTCTTGGGAACATCCCAATCCATAACTGCCTGGATCTTTGCTGGATCAACAGCTACACCAGCGCCGGAGATAACATGCCCGAGAAAGTGAACCTCGCGCAACCAGAACTCGCACTTGCTGTACTTTGCATACAGCTTGTGCTCACGGAGAACCTCTAAGACTAACCTCAAATGCTGACGATGTGTGGCCTCATCCGGAGAATAGACCAACACGTCATCAATAAACACAACAACAAAACTATCTAAATACAGACTGAACACCCGGTTCATGAGATCCATGAACGCTGCAGGGGCGTTGGTCAATCCGAAGGGAAGAACCAAAAACTCATAATGTCCATAACGGGTTCTAAATGCCGTCTTGGACACATCCTCACTCTTAATCTTCAACTGATGATAACCAGATCGCAAGTCAATCTTGGAAAAGACTGATGCCTCTCGCAACTGGTCAAACAGATCATCAATCCGAGGTAAGGGATACCTGTTCTTCACAGTCACCTGGTTTAGCTTCCTATAATCGATGCACAACCGAAGTGACCCGTCTTTCTTCTTGACGAATAATACAGGTGCGCCCCAAGGGGAAACACTGGGGCGAATAAATCCCTTATCGAGCAATTCCTGCAATTGCTTCCTCAACTCGGCTAATTCTGCAGGGGCCATCCGATATGGGGCCTTCGAGATAGGAGAGGTGCCTGGAAGCAACTCTATAGTGAACTCTATCTCCCTATCCGGTGGCAATCCAGACAAGTCATCGGGAAAGACATCTGGAAAGTCCTGCACCACATCGATCTCTGCAAGAGTCAGTGACGAACCAGCATCGGGTACTAGCATAACGCTGGCAAGAAATGCGTCACAACCCTTGTTCACCATACGCATCGCCTTCATGGCAGAGATGACTAACTTCCCGCTAAGTTCTTTGGCAAGGGATGAGAGAACTCATCCTCACCAGGAATGCGGAAAACAATCTTCTTCCTACGACAATCCACTAACGCATAGTGCTCCTCTAGCCAATCCAGACCAAAGATACAATCATAGTCCTTCATCTTTAGCAAGAAGAAACACCCATCTAGGAATCTATCCTCAATGCACACAGGTAACGACGGAATGCACTTCCTAGTCGATACCGTACCCGCAGGGGTGTGCACAGACAAAGGGACCTCTAACTCCTCAGACTCTATGCCTGACTCTAGGGCTAACTGCCTAGCGAACCGCTCGGAAATGAACGAGTGAGTAGCACCCGTATCAAACAAAACCCGAGCGTGCACACCGAAAAGTAAAACTGTACCTTCGGTGACATGCTCCGCCTGCTCGGCGTCCTCACGAGCTAAAGCAAACACTCGAGCTGGGGCTCGAGGCCTTCCTGGTCGTCCTGTAGCTGGCGCGGCTGCCGCTACTGCTGGTACTGGCGCTCCTCGCTGAGCTTCCTGCTGAAGCCTCGGGCAATCCTTGATCTTGTGGTCGCTGCTCCCACACTTTAGGCATCTACCCGCTATCAACCAACACTCCGAACCTCCATGGGTCTTCCCACAATGGGGACACTCCTTCTTCGCACCGGGGGAACGTACAGAGGGTACCTGATAGTTGCTGACTGCCACTTGTTTCTGCGGTGTCTGGTACACCGTCTTCCTCTTGTCTTGCCGCTGGAAAGTCGCTGCCGGCCTCTTCTGCGATGCCTTCTTCTCTTCTAGATACTGCTCCATCTCTCCCTCCTGTCTGCAGGCTGCGCTGAGGGCCTCGTCTAGCGTGCGGTGGTCGAACGCCACGAGCCTCGTCCTCAGGGATGGTTTGAGACCCATCACGAATTTCTTGGTCTTCCTGCGCTCATCTTCTATGTGCGGTGCATATTTAGAGAGTTCAGAAAACCTTGCCTCGTATTCCAGGACGGTCATCGATCCTTGCGTCAGGGAAAGGAATTCTTGCTCCATCTTGTCCTGGATGTGCTCTGGGACGAACTTGGCTCGGAAGAGCCTCACGAACGCGTCCCACGCCACATCTACTGCTCCGTCCTCGAAGCGCGTACGCAGTAGGGAGGACCACCACACATCAGCTCTCTCCTGCAACACACCTTCATAAGCTCTAACTAACAATTAACAACCAACATTCAAGCATAAACGAAAGCATACCTGTAGCATGTAGGTGGCTAAGGTCACCTTGTCCTCGTCAGGACACCTGATAGCTCGGAAGATTTTCTCGATCTCCCTCATCCAGCTTTCTGCTATTAGCGGATCACTCTCCCCCTTAAAAGAGGGTGGGGTCATCCTCTTGAATCGCTCCATGATGGGAAGTCCACCACGGTCCTGAGCTGGGGCCTGAGCCTGCTACATTAAACAACAAGCAATATACAATAAACATAATATCATACAATTCAAATAGCAGACTACTTAGTTGTTTTATTATTTTACCTGGGCCTCCAACTGGGCCTGGAGTGCTGCCTAAGTGTGTGCCTGGGTCTGCATGGCTTGCACCAGACCTTGCATGAACACCCCATAATCCACTGGCGGTGGTGGGGGAAGCACAGGACCCTGTGGGGCCGGGGCCTGCTGCTCCGCCCGCTCCTCACGCCTCTGCTCGTCGTCGCGAGCTGGCGCACCTCCACGTCGTCCACGGGAAGCCATGGCTGTAATAAAATTTCAGCCACCATTAGAGCTAGGTTACTAAGTTTTCTAACCATTTTCTTATCTATTTTTCACTTCTTATTAGTGTTTTCTACACATGTGGACATACTTAGCATGCAATGGGGATGATGACTTAGTTATATTCATGTGTAATCTCAACCGGTCGCTCTGATACCAATCTCTGTGACGGCCCTCATTATACCGGTACGGTCATACCGACCCACGTCGATATAGCGAGAGTCCTCACAGTGGGACATTTACCCAACGATACAAACAGCTGAGATACACGCGAATATACATAACAGAGTAGCGGAAGTAAAAGAGAACTATCTCCATTCATTCATCATCCACATTAAACATACATGCAGTTTACAATTTGCAAAAAGGAACTAAAATTCACATGATTTAATTTGCTGAAATAGAAATACAAATGTCCACATATTACATTCTTTTCATGATAAGCCTAATACAATGTTCAAGTACATACGACGAAGTACACAATCACAAAGAAGCTCCAAGTAACTAGTCTCCGCGCTCGGAGTCCGTCTCCACCGTCTCCTCCAACGGTGTCGTATCACCAACTACACCTGTACGCCGAAGCAAGGAGTGAGTCCAGAGACTCAGCAAGCAACACTATACATGATATACACGTACAAGTCCTAGTGGTTTCTACAAGCACATACAATTAGCAACACATAGCATGCTAGTCCATTTAAGTTTCAACCTATCATGAAGGTTCTACAATTTTACACCTAACACATGCTTTCAGATTTCAAAATATAACATTCACCTATCACATGGTCTCTAATCCATTCACTTATGAACTTTAACCTTATAAGGAATCAAACATGAGAGTTATCCACATGGACAATTTACATATATGAACGTGGAACATAGTTAGCATGGATTTCACATGTTCTTAAGTACCTACATAACTTTTTCACATGCTTTAGGTTGCTGATTTCACATGGTTCAAAGTCTATAAACCTACACATGAAAGCTACAATGTGGCTTAAAACATAACATATGAACAATCCATCATGCCACTTGCACACATACTCATTAATTGTCCCTAATCATGGATTCTAAACACTTTGCACACATAAACATGGGATGGATAACATGCATTTGCTGAATTCATATGGTTTCAGATTTTTGCCTCACATGGTTTCAATACACATTTACACATCTAAAATTTCACATTTTCTTTTTACACAATTTCCTCTTTTCACATGGTTACACTTTACACATACACATTCACTTGTCACTTTCACATTTACACATGGTCACATACACTTTACACATTACACTTTACACATATTTTAGTGCCGTGACACATAGTCCAAACCACCAAAGAAGGACACATTCACATCACATAACACATAGACACCATCTAGGCAATCAATGGTGACTCTTGGACTGCGCAGACCGGGAGAACAAGTCTCCACCCTACCAGTGGTACTTGTCCACCTCCAGGATTTCCCCCTAATGCCCTTAGGGTCACTTAACACAATGAACTTTCTCAGGGGGACTTTTCCCTGATACAGCTCCACTGCCTTCTCGGAAGCAGTATCACATTGGCACAGTTTACACTTTTACACATTTACCGTTTTACACATGGTTTCACGCACAACACATCTCATTTCATTCACTCTTTCACTCACCTGAACATTTCTGTTTTTCCTAACATGATACTACAGAAATTCCAAGGTTTAACACACAATACACACATTAATCATGCTGATTTTTAGATCATAATGAACCGTATTTCGATTATATGCATGAATTATCGTACTTCACTTGAAAACACATAACTCTTTATCTACTGTTCCAATTGGCCTGAAAATTTAACCACATGCTGTTTTCGGGTTCAAAATCATACCCTCAATTTTTCAGATTTTTCTGAGCTAAATAGGATTTATAGAAAATCAAACACCTAATTAGCATATTATTCACAATTTAAGCTAACATGGGCCTAACACAATTTGCAATCTATCCACTTACTGTTTTGCACAGAAACCACTAACATATGCATGGATTTAGAATACAACACCATCCTAATTCATACATCTATAAATCATTTGTCACAACCTATTTTTACATGTTTTTATTTTACCGAACTACACTTATTAACAATTCCACAAGCATGCATGGATTTCCAAAATTTCAGAACATACATACATGCCCCACAATTCCTTATGAATAGACTGAAAACAAAACACTCAACTAATCCTAATCATGGAACTTTGAATTGCAAAATCATTTACAAGTTATGTTCACATGCTTACAAGACATCATTACTCACATTCACCACACAACTCACACACATCCACAAGCACGATGCACGATATACATAGCTTATAGGGATACCATATATCCTCATCGCATAAAACATACCGAAATTAATGTATAAGTGGGACAGAACAGCTCACTGTTCTGTCCAGAAGAACTCGACGGCGGTCTCTGGCCGCTGACTCAGGGTCAGCGGCATGGTCGATGGACGCCAAGCTCATCCCAGGCGTCCAGGGACCTTGCCGTTTACTCAGGTCTGTGCAGAAACACAGACCCGAGCTCTGAAATTTGGGTGAAATGGAGGGTCTAGGACTCGAGGGAAATTCCATAAAAATGATAAAAACCTCCTAGACTCATATGGGGATACCATAGATAGGTCACTTGCCTTTAGAAAATCACACCAAAGGATCTAGGGCTTGGAGAAGCTCTCCTTGGGCAGTCCCAAGAAGTTGCAGAAGCACCTCCAAAACGCCTTCCTCCGGGCTCCTGGATGATCACCACGCCGAGGGGATGATGGGGAAGCCTTCTCCTTGGCTTCAGCTCCCTCCTTGATGCAGTAGATCTCCAAAACAAACTCCAATGGGTCGGATTTGAGGGTTCCAAAGTGAGGTTTTCTCACAGAATGCTCTCTAGGGTTTTCTCTCTTCTTTTCCTCCTCTCACAAGGTGAAGGGAGAAGTGGGAGGAGCCAATTTCGGGTTGGACCCTAAGAAGAGCCCCTCACCTACTCACCATACCGATCTGACACCTTCAGAGCCGTTGGGGGACATCCCCCCAATGGTTGCCATGCCTTGCTTCAGAAGATAGCAGCTCTGCTGCGCATGCAGGTCAGAGAGGTTGGCGTCCAGATCGCTGGACGCCGGATCTAGTGTTGGCGTCCAGGGCTGGACGCTGACACCACCTCAACGGCCTGGGCTTGACGCCAAAAGGGCCTTCGGCCAGAACCCTAATTCATGCAGAAACCATGCATACCCAACTTATATACATGCAATGTACATATAGTATCGTATCCACACTACCATCATGCAATAAGTACATTATTTATACTTAATATAAACACATGCATACGTAACTATATTATTTTAAATATCCACGTAAAATATGTACATACATACTCAACACAATATACACACATAAATACGAAAAATACGACGGAAATTCGAGGGTCTTACAAAGGATTTGGGAGAAGCATACTACGTATTGGGAATACGTATCTATAGAGATAGATCTAAGAGGATGCTTGGCTTGACCCAATCCATGTACATAGATACCATTGTCAAAAGGTTTGGCATGGAAAATTCCAAGAGAGGTCTCATACCAATGAGACATGGGATTAATCTGTAACGGACCGGGGTATTTATGCCCATTAAGGCTCCATATCTAGATCCGCCTCCCGCGAACGGACCGAAGTCTCGCAAGGGATATCTCACACACGTGTCCAGTAAGAGTATAAAAAGACAAACCACAAGAATATAAGACACAAGAAAGTACATGTGCTCATATCTATTCACAAATTTGTACAACTGTCCCATTACATTAATACATGTCCAATTAAAAGAGTACAACTACCTGGGGCATACCCCGAGGGAGCACAAGCTCACACAACACTAACTACTAAACAACTGCTGGTGGTACAAGTCTGATGTAACGCCACTGCGAGCCAAACACACGGCAAGCCCTGAAAAGAACTGTAGGGGAGTGAGCCTCAACAAGTCACTGGCTCAGTAGGGGCTACCCAAAACAACACTGTAACCACAGACACCTCGACCCCAATGGGTCTCACTGGAAACAACAATAGCCAAACCATTTCATGCTCACATCATTACAATAAATAACAATTCAACATGCTCATGATAATAAACATAAAGTCCTCAGAAGAAAAGTAGGACTACAGGACTAACATAATATCATTAGTCAGCCTAACAACCAAAGTGCCTAAACCACAGTCTCACTGGCACACTGCTACAACAATTAGTTGCCTAAGCTAGAAGCCACACAGGCAAGTCACTGCCCAGGCTACAAGCTTCACAGGCGAACCTCAAACACTTGAGTAATAGGACTGCTAACAAAGAGCTGGTCCTTTATACTCCAAACCACTTTACAACAGAACTAATCAAAGGTAATGGAACTGGCTAACACGAAGCCAATCCATAACACACTAAAGCTATAATTGGAATCATACCCAAGATGAATAAAACTCAAACTGTGGAAGGTCTCACACGGCCTCCACGGAGCATAGCTCAACTAAACCACAATATGCCTAGGCCATAAGCCTCATCGGCAAATTACTCACAAAGGTAACATAATTAATAATCACAACTAATCCACAATAAATTATAAACAAAGATCTACCTAAAACAGTTAGGATACAACAAGTGGCAGGTCAAACCACAAGACTTCCACAACACACAAGTACCCGAAAAGGTTGGTACACAATGTACCATCACAAAACTACAAAGTAACCCACGAAGGGAACAAGTACCTGTTACTCTGAGGTACCACAACACAAACACCCAAACAAGGGTACCAGTAGGTGATAAACACCACACTGAACCATAATTATATTATACTTTAAATTAGGCACAATATTACAGGTGAAACCTTAATCAACGAGTCACACAAACCACAACTCAGTCACAGTTGTGCCAACACCAGGGCACACCTCGAACTGTCAAACCTCGACCACGAGTCACAAACTCACAAACCACAGTCACTGGCAAAGCACGAGTCAGAAAGAACGACGCCACCACATGGGAACGGACTACTGGCTGATCAGGCAATATCCAACCCGGACAACACAACACAAGAACAACCTCTCAGCCTCGCAGTCACGGACGAAAGGTCCAACTGCCGCTCCACAAGAAAGAAGTCAAACAACTGTAGAGACCAACCAACACCACACCTGCAGACACACAGCTACAGGCCCATGCCTGGCACCTCTAGAGTCTCTGGCCGGAGCACTCTAAGTGAGGCACTGGAAAACAGGACTAGCTGGGGACCAGTGTCGACTACTGGTGTCCGTACCCCCAACTACGAGCGCGCTACAAGCAACAAAAGAACAAACTCTGGGAAGTCGCTGTCCCACTGCCGTCTTTCCCTCAGCCGAACGTACAACTCAAACTCAGGAGTGAGGGTGTCCATGAAGACGACACAGACCTCGACGGTACAACACAAGTACCGGGACAAAACCCCGAGCACAACAAACACACGTGCCTGGCTCACAAAGAACCTGGGGTACCCGACTAGAGAGGCATTCCGGAATAGGCGTCGGACCACCACACTCGGCAAGCTCAAACCACGATACTTACACAAACACTTTCTATTACCGATCACGGTACACAAATTACCATTAAAGATAGCTTGTGACTAGGACAAGCTAACTTGCACAACTATACATACTAACCATATTAAAATATAACACCACAGCCTATCATCGGTCACCTTGTGACCTACAGGCTAACTCACACTAACACACATTTAAACCACAATAAATATTCGGACTATCATTAATCATTTTGTGACAATAGAAGTCACATTAAACACAATCACGATAATCACATTTAGATTCTACTAATTATCCATCTAGGATAATCTATAAAAGATTCTAACGAATTAGGGCTAGGTTCATGTCTGAACCTCATCGCCACAACACCACAATAATTAACATGTAATAAACATGATAACATACGATGTGCCATGAACATACAAACCATATACATGGCATCCAAACCTCGTAGACAACACGTGTATAATACACTCTAGTTAGTGTACCACACGTCAGTCACGTAAACCACATGTCCAACACATGGACGACATGCACGTACTTAAACCTCTACGTGCACCACACATTATTCACGTAAAACATGCCCATTACATGAGCAATATGCTCCAAGAGCATAATAAGTGCACTGGCTCACACCGGTCATCGCCATGCACACATAATCACGTAACAATCATAACCAGAAAAGCTACGTAAACCACACTACATGGATACATGCACAAGTTGGCGGCAACATCGACTGCCGCTTAAAAGAAGTAGACGGCAAGCGATCTAGCCGTTTACATCTTGGCTGATGAACCTGACGTCAATCAATGTTAACGCCAAGATCTTCAGCTTCTACTCCTGCAGAAACCCTAACCGATCCCACATACATTCCTGATCCCGAAATCATTAAGAAAATAGGAGGAAACAGTTCCTCTAACTCCCATGCATTATAATTAAACTAAAACAACATGCTTTACTACATAAAATCACCAAACCACCCATTATCCCCACACGGTGCAACTTAATCCGAAAATACAATAAAAATGCTGGTTCAAGTGATTAAGTCGTGTTTTAATGTTTCTAACAAACTAATAGGGCTCGACCCCTACCTCAGAAACGCAATTAAACTTCCGAAGAACCTCGAATCACGCCGAAACCCGAGAAACGTCCCACGAACACCGCGCTCCAATCCGTCATTCCCTGCCCGATCTGCCGCTACCATGCGCACCACGGCCTTCCCACGAGCTCCCGCCGACCGTCAGAACTCGCGAAGAAGCTCAAGGGTGAAGGTGGGGGAAGAGGAAGGGAGAAGGAGGAGAAAGAACAGAGCTCGGGTCTGCCATAAAAACACAGGCATGTCAAGTTAACGTCAACCCTTGGGCCGTTTAACCAGACCGCCACAACTAGACGTCTACAAAGCTTGACGCCAAGTTCAACAGTCAACGTCCTCATCGATGGACGCCAACACACTACTGGTGTCTAGCAAGCTGAACACCTACACGGACCCAAACCAAACCCAGTAACCAAACCCGGTAAGGATCTAATAAGAAACACACAACACTAATGGGCCTCACATTGGCCACCAAACCCACTAAACCTGGATCCACGGGGATCCGGAAAACGCGCGACGTTACATTATTATCACCTAAAAACAAATGTCGTCCTCGACATATAAAACAAATCACAATAAACCAAATTATCACCTAAAAACAATTAAAGTCAAACACAGAACAAGTAGGATACTCTTTCTCTGCTTCAGCCATTTCAATTCATCTCACAATTACTCTATTCTGTCAATTCCATTGCCTTTCTTTAGCTTTTAACCGTAGGCGATTCTTCCTTGCCAATGGCGCTTTATCTCCTTGGACCGAACCTACTTCCACAATTTCTGGGCTGTGTTTGCAATATTTCTTTCGAGGCCACTTTACCTTTCTCAAATATCTTACACTGTAATATTCTTTCATGCCATAATCTTTCCAAATTATTAAACTTTCCGGTGCCATTTCCTTTTTCTATTTATCACTGCCAACTATTATCCTGTCTCATCTGCATTTACATTCGCAACTGACACCTCTTCAAAGAAAACCAATCACCATCTTTGAATTTCCTGCCTTTTCATATTATTCTACTCATACTGTTTAAAGCCAATTTCTGATTAAAAAAAATCATAATAAACTCTGTTCCTTTATTCCACTGCGCAAAACTTTACACTTTCTTATTATCTCAGCAAAGCATGAACAATTTATGAATATTAAATCTTTCTTGCTTCTGCTTCCGCTGCACTACTCTGATCACACTGAACACTTTTACAAAATATTCCACAATTTCTGTTCACAGTATTACTTTCAATTGCTTTCTTCTGACTTCAACTGCTTCTCAAGTCATCCCATTCAATAAATTCATACTGAGGAAATTACTGCAATTTCTGATCTGCCAAACCACTATTGACATATTGCGCTTTTCATATACCTTTCCTGCTTTACTGACATTCTCTGACTGATTCTCATAATTCTGGTGCATAAACTTTCCAAATACTCTTTAATTAATTTATTCTTGCTCCTGCACGAAATTCTGGATAACAATTTCCTTTCTGCTCAATTAAATCATCTCTTTTCACCAATATGCAAACTCTAACTGGCATTTCCTGGCTCATCTGATCTTATTCACTTCATTATTTGCTAAATTCTTTCTTTCTCTAATCCATATCTTTTTCTTTATCTAAACTGCCAATCATCAACTAAATATTCCTCTTGTGCAATTTTCACAAATTCTTATTGCACACTAATCTTTCTTTTCTCTTTTTCTTTATTCAACTGATCTTTTCTATACTTATTTGTACAAATCTTCATATCCCACCTTCTGTTACCATCATTATACATAACAACACTTTTCCTCAAATTTCTGATCTCGGGCATATTTAATCTATCTGCCATAATTCACTGCTCTTTTATATACTGATACCTCTTTTAAAGCTGATCTGCCTTTCTTGATCATATCAAACTCTTCATAACACTAATCACATTTTCATCCGCACTGTTTCTTAATATCCACTGACTCAAGTCTCTAATGCCACAATACCTCTACTGAGGTTCTCAACTACAACTTATCACACAAACTGACATGTTCCTTATCACCTTGTTACCATGCATCTGTCTCTGCCAACTTTCTGTCTCATTATAACTTACTTACTGAATTCCATATCCAAACTTGCTAATCTTTTCAATTCCTTTAGCTGCAAATCTTTAACAACCAAACTGATCTATCACAAAAAATACTCTATACTTGTCTCTGCTAACTCTGTACTTTATTAACATATCTCAAAGCACTACTTTACCTTTCTTCTCTAATCTCTGCAACTGAAAACTTTTAAATACTATACTTTAACTGCTTTAACTGCACTAGTGCCAAAATACTATCATACAACTTATGCTACTATCCACATTATGGCACAACAGCTACTCACAATTACCAATCTAACAAACAAAAACTCACGGTTTACCCTAAACCCTAAACCACAGACTTACTACCAGCAGTGGACATTAATCCATGTATTGGGACATTATACTTTTAATGTCTTTTCATATTCTAACTGGACATTGCTCTGATACCAACTTGTAACGGACCGGGGTATTTATGCCCATTAAGGCTCCATATCCAGATCCGCCTCCCGCGAACGGACCGAAGTCTCACAAGGGATATCTCACACACGTGTCCAGTAAGAGTATAAAAAGACAAACCACAAGAATATAAGACACAAGAAAGTACATGTGCTCATATCTATTCACAAATTTGTACAACTGTCCCATTACATTAATACATGTCCAATTAAAAGAGTACAACTACCTGGGGCATACCCCGAGGGAGCACAAGCTCACACAACACTAACTACTAACAACTGCTGGTGGTACAAGTCTGACGTAACGCCACTGCGAGCCAAACACACGGCAAGCCCTGAAAAGAACTGTAGGGGAGTGAGCCTCAACAAGTCACTGGCTCAGTAGGGGCTACCCAAAACAACACTGTAACCACAGACACCTCGACCCCAATGGGTCTCACTGGAAACAACAATAGCCAAACCATTTCATGCTCACATCATTACAATAAATAACAATTCAACATGCTCATGATAATAAACATAAAGTCCTCAGAAGAAAAGTAGGACTACAGGACTAACATAATATCATTAGTCAGCCTAACAACCAAAGTTCCTAAACCACAGTTTCACTGGCACACTGCTACAACAATTAGTTGCCTAAGCTATAAGCCACACAGGCAAGTCACTGCCCAAGCTACAAGCTTCACAGGCGAACCTCAAACACTTGAGTAATAGGACTGCTAACAAAGAGCTGGTCCTTTATACTCCAAACCACTTTACAACAGAACTAATCAAAGGTAATGGAACTGGCTAACACGAAGCCAATCCATAACACACTAAAGCTATAATTGGAATCATACCCAAGATGAATAAAACTCAAACTGTGGAAGGTCTCACACGGCCTCCACGGAGCATAGCTCAACTAAACCACAATATGCCTAGGCCATAAGCCTCATCGGCAAATTACTCACAAAGGTAACATAATTAATAATCACAACTAATCCACAATAAATTATAAACAAAGATCTACCTAAAACAGTTAGGATACAACAAGTGACAGGTCAAACCACAAGACTTCCACAACACACAAGTACCCGAAAAGGTTGGTACACAATGTACCATCACAAAACTACAAAGTAACCCACGAAGGGAACAAGTACCTGTTACTCTGAGGTACCACAACACAAACACCCAAACAAGGGTACCAGTAGGTGATAAACACCACACTGAACCATAATTATATTATACTTTAAATTAGGCACAATATTACAGGTGAAACCTTAATCAACGAGTCACACAAACCACAACTCAGTCACAGCTGTGCCAACACCAGGGCACACCTCGAACTGGTCAAACCTCGACCATGAGTCACAAACTCACAAACCACAGTCACTGGCAAAGCACGAGTCAGAAAGAACGACGCCACCACACGGGAACGGACTACTGGCTGATCAGGCCAATATCTAACCCGGACAACACAACACAAGAACTACCTCTCAGCCTCGTAGTCACGGACGAAAGGTCCAACTGCCGCTCCAAAAGAAAGAAGTCAAACAACTGTGGAGACCAACCAACACCACACCTGCAGACACACAGCTACAGGCCCATGCCTGGCACCTCTAGAGTCTCTGGCCGGAGCACTCTAAAGTGAGGCACTGGAAAACAGGACTAGCTGGGGACCAGTGTCGACTACTGGTGTCCGTACCCCCAACTACGAGCGCGCTACAAGCGACAAAAGAACAAACTCTGGGAAGTCGCTGTCCCACTGCCATCTTTCCCTCAGCCGGACGTACAACTCAAACTCAGGAGTGAGGGTGTCCAGGAAGACGACACAGACCTCGACGGTACAACACAAGTACCGGGACAAAACCCCGAGCACAACAAACACACGTGCCTGGCTCACAAAGAACCTGGGGTACCCGACTAGAGAGGCATTCCGGAATAGGCGCCAGACCACCACACTCGGCAAGCTCAAACCACGATACTTACACAAACACTTTCTATTACCGATCACGGTACACAAATTACCATTAAAGATAGCTTGTGACTAGGACAAGCTAACTTGCACAACTATACATACTAACCATATTAAAATATAACACCACAGCCTATCATCGGTCACCTTGTGACCTACAGGCTAACTCACACTAACACACATTTAAACCACAATAAATATTCGGACTATCATTAATCATTTGTGACAATAGAAGTCACATTAAACACAATCACGATAATCACATTTAGATTCTACTAATTATCCATCTAGGATAATCTATAAAAGATTCCAACGAATTAGGGCTAGGTTCATGTCTGAACCTCATCGCCACAACACCACAATAATTAACATGTAATAAACATGATAACATACGATGTGCCATGAACATACAAACCATATACATGGCATCCAAACCTCGTAGACAACACGTGTATAATACACTCTGGTTAGTGTACCACACGTCAGTCACGTAAACCACATGTCCAACACATGGACGACATGCACGTACTTAAACCTCTACGTGCACCACACATTATTCACGTAAAACATGCCCATTACATGAGCAATATGCTCCAAGAGCATAATAAGTGCACTGGCTCACACCGGTCATCGCCATGCACACACAATCACGTAACAATCATAACCAGAAAAGCTACGTAAACCACACTGCATGGATACATGCACAAGTTGGCGGCAACATCGACTGCCGCTTAAAAGAAGTAGACGGCAAGCGATCTAGCCGTTTACATCTTGGCTGATGAACCTGACGTCAATCAATGTTGACGCCAAGATCTTCAGCTTCTACTCCTGCAGAAACCCTAACCGATCCCACATACATTCCTGATCCCGAAATCATTAAGAAAATAGGAGGAAACAGTTCCTCTAACTCTCATGCATTATAATTAAACTAAAACAACATGCTTTACTACATAAAATCACCAAACCACCCATTATCCCCACACGGTGCAACTTAATCCGAAAATACAATAAAAATGCTGGTTCAAGAGATTAAGTCGTGTTTTAATGTTTCTAACAAACTAATAGGGCTCGACCCCGACCTCAGAAACGCAATTAAACTTCCGAAGAACCTCGAATCACGCCGAAACCCGAGAAACATCCCACGAACACCGCGCTCCAATCCGTCATTCCCCGCCCGATCTGCCGCTACCATGCGCACCACGGCCTTCCCACGAGCTCCCGCCGACCGTCAGAACTCGCGAAGAAGCTCAAGGGTGAAGGTGGGGGAAGAGGAAGGGAGAAGGAGGAGAAAGAACAGAGCTCGAGTCTGCCATAAAAACACAGGCATGTCAAGTTAACGTCAACCCTTGGGCCGTTTAACCAGACCGCCACAACTAGACGTCCACAAAGCTTGACGCCAAGTTCAACAGTCAACGTCCTCATCGATGGACGCCAACACACTACTGGTGTCCAGCAAGCTAAACACCTACACGGACCCAAACCAAACCCGGTAACCAAACCCGGTAAGGATCTAATAAGAAACACACAACACTAATGGGCCTCACATTGGCCACCAAACCCGCTAAACCTGGATCCACGGGGATCCGGAAAACGCGCGACGTTACATAATCTCTCTAAGGAACAGTCTCCTAAGACTCCTGAAGAGAGGGCAGTCATGGATAGAGTCCCCAATGCTTCGGCTATAGGGTCTATCATGTATGCCATGCTATGTACAAGGCCTGATGTAGCATTTGCTCTAAGGGTTACGAGCAGATATAAGGCAAATCCAGGAGAAACACACTGGATGGCTGTGAAATGTATCCTTAAGTACTTGAGAAGGACTAAGGATATATTTCTGATTTATGGGGAGGGGACTTGAAACTTCGGGCATATACTGACTCGAGTTTCCAGTCAGATCCAGATGATAGAAAGTCTACATCTGGGTTTGTGTTCACCCTAAATGGAGGTGCAGTGAGCTGGAAGAGTTCCAAGCAAGAAACCACTGCAGACTCGACGACAGAAGCTGAGTACATTGCTATAGCTGAAGCCGCCAAGGAGGCAGTGTGGATGAAGAAGTTCATCACCGACCTTGGTGTGGTGCCAGGTGACTCTGATCCGATCCCATTGCTGTGTGACAACAATGGGGCCATTGCGCAAGCGAAAGAGCCGCGGTCTCATCAGAAGTCGAAGCACATTTTGAGGCGATTTCACCTGATCAGGGAGATTATCCTAGAGGAGATGTACTAGTGGAAAGGGTTCCTTCAGTTGACAACATTGCAGATCCACTGACGAAGCCTCTGACTCAAATTGTGTTTGAGCGCCACCTAGAGTATATGGGTTTAAGACATAAAGGTGATTGGCTTTAGTCCAAGTGGGAGATTGTTCGTTATGGGTGTCCTCAAGCCAATCATAATTTGTACAATCTTGTTCTTTAATAATAATAATAGGACTTTTATATTCATTATGTGTAATTCGTTTATCGTTTCATTATGAAGTCCATGAATATGCGCAATGGATACTAATTATGATGAGATCATAACAATGAGATTAATGTCCTTTAAACGCATATTCTTAATTGTTCCTAGTCGGAGGATATTCGAGAAGGACATCGAATATCCGGTTATACTAGTACAGGTTGCACCTGCTCATATGATGAGGGTGACTGGTCTCATAGTCACTTGTGTGGAGACACTAAGGTGAATCTGTAGGTGCTCATTGGAGAATGAGTTCACTGAACTGATCCGTTATGAATCGCTGGATGGTAATGTTACCTAACTGTCAACCAGCTAGATTCATTGTCACAGTGGCGTGATTGGTCCTTAGACCTGAGACACCAAGGACACCTTGTTGGTGGACTTCTGGGTTTTGACCTTGACTTATAGATCTCTAGCCATGAGGTCTTAATCAGTTAAGTGTTCGGATCTAGCGGAATACCTTCGAAGGTGATTGTGTCGTCAATATGGGATCGCTCGCTCTTGGTAATAAGAGAGTGAATGCTCTAGGGAAAGATGCCTGATAGTCCCTGGCCAGGGCAAGACTACTTATCAGAAAAGGATTTTTCTGATATTGTTATGCGGCATCTAAACCAAGTGAGTGCACATATTAGGGTTTGACAGTTGACCATACCCTAAGTGCACTCGAGAGCATTGTACGAGCGAAGGATTATAGTCACGTGGTATCTGTTGACACAAAAGGTTCCTTAAATGGGTTGCTGAACCCCAATGCTTTCCAGGATCAAGTGGTGTTGCTTGGCACCCAACTTGATTGGAAGCCCAGTCAATTATCGTGAGATGATAATTGATTGTGTAATTAATTAATACGAGATATTAATTAATTACAGTAAGTCAATAAAGAGTTATTGGGCTTAATGGGCTGAAAACTGGACTAGCACTTGGGCCTAGAGGGTCACACGCAATAGAGTTTCGAGCAGACTGGGCAGGATGACCGATATAGACATTAACTGGGTTTTTGTGAAAAACCACAGAGTCTATATATACACATGGAGAGTTAAACCCTGGCCCAAGCTCCAAGCTCTCTCCCTGGCCGCCACCTCCTCTCTCTCTCCCTAGGCGCCCCCACCTTCTCTCTCCTCTCTCTAGCACATGGTGGAGTTGAGATCCGGGAGACGCGTGGAGACCGAGGAGAACCTGTCTGCGTCCGGAGCTCGCGTGGATACGTCTAGAGGCCGGACACCTGAACGGCTTGAAGCACCAGCGCCTCCAGCGCTACCTCCTCCCCGGATTCAGGAGTTTCGCAACCCCGCAAAGGTAAAGATCGGATCTTCCTACGCGCGGGTTTACGTTTTGTGTTCGATCCGACCGCCGGCAACAATATCTACCTGAGGGAATCGTGTTTCCGCTGCGCTCTGATCGATTCCTTACAGTCACAACAACAGCAACCAAGCTACTGCTGCTAGCAGCCAAGAGGGGGACCCACAGTCCACACGCTCTGCTCGCTAGCCTAGCTCCTGCCTCCGCCCCCGCGGAAGGGTGAGACAGATTCGCCACAGAAGCACACCAACGCACGCAACACCGCAACCTGGCCAAGCTGCGGCCTAACGCCTGACCTCCCTACGCGGCTCCGGAACCAACGTAGAGCGAGGCAGTGAGACAAGGGACTGTCTAGCCTGCACCGGGTAGAACTCCGGTCGTCCTTGGTGTCCCAGGCCTAGCCAAGAGAGCTCTACAAACGACTCAGCGCCACTGTCCAAACCACCATTTTCCCCTCAACTCCAGAGTCTGCCTCACTCGGCTGTCGACTCGAGTACGCTCGTCGCCCCGATACCTCCCTCGAAAGCGCCCAAGGATGGGGGTCCTAGGTAACGGTAACAACCTCTCAAATTGGGGACAAGTGCCAAGCACCGGGCGAACAGGCGGGGCAGCATAACAAAACCACGCCGAACTGCTGGCTTGTAACCCACGACAAGCCCAGCAGGCAAGAAGCACGCACAAACCCTCAAAGGGGTCGTCGGCCAACCAAACATGTACGGAAAAAGCTGGAGCCTTAGAACACCACCCGCCAGCATGGAAACCTGTCGCTCTGCTAATAATCAATTGACCTCTAGTCAATCAATTATTAGACAGACGCGACACTCCTAGCACTACTGCTAGGACACGGCCACGAAGGTGTCACCTTCGGTCGCTGAACGCAGGGAGGTAACCTACCGCGTTTCCTACCAGAAGGTCCTAAGGGCAAAGCCTACCCTGAGGCACACGCCGACACACAACTGGGCCCACAGAAGGACCTGAGGCAACACAGGTACTGTCGTGACCCCCAAATCCGTCGTGATGGCATCGCGACGGGGAAGGGCACCGGGACAACCACCCTGTTGCGATGGGGCAACGGGTCGCGACAGCAACCCTGTTGCGACCGGAAAGCGCGTTGCGACAGCGACCCTTATCGCGACCGCCAATCGCGTCTCAATAAGGTCGCGCCCGACCCGGCCGATGCCTCTCCTGATGTCACGATGCACTGAGCCGTCGTGGCATCAGCAGAGAGGCAGACCGACGGGATCCTCAATCCCGAGCCGCCCACAAGATACAAACACACCACACGGGGGAGGGGAGCATGGGAAAGCTATCTAAACTAATTAGAAAGCACGAAGAGCTCTCGATCCGCCCGGATCGAGAAGAGTCCAAGTAATCCCTACCTTTCATGAAGAACAAACCCCAATAGGGCCCTTCACGTCAGTTGTCCACCTCCTCCTCGCTCCACGCAAGGTCCACGACGCCACGGCACCACGCACGGCCCTCTTCCTCGCCTGAAACACACAAAGGGGAGAGGTGGAGGCGGAGCACTGCCGAGGGAGAGAAGAGAGGGGAAAGAGGGAGAGAGGGGGAAGGGGTAGCCGGCCAAGGCCTTAAGCCTTCTCACCCAGAACGCGACGGACCGCCCCGCCGCATTAAGGACCTTAACGCGACGGGTCAACGGGACGCAACCAGAATGCGTTCCCCAGGGGCGCCGCGACAACCCGACAGGTCGTACTGACACACCTGCCACCCTGACAGGCGTCAGACGACCGAAACGATAGAAAGCAGTCATGATCCATTGACCGGTCGTGACAACAAGACGCGACGGGAAAGTCGGGCGCGACAAGAATGCGACGCACACGCTCGTCGCGACAAGGATGACTGTCGCATCGGACACCCACGATGCGACACTAATGCGTCGCCCAGCCTGGACGCGTTAGTGGCCAGTCATCCAAGATACCGGATGGAAGGCCAGGAAGCCGGGTCTTACATTTTAGGTTCTGGTTAAGGCTACAAACAGGGGATTCAAGCTCCGATTATAGTCTAACATTGGAGACCTGATATTTGGGAAATAAAAAGGGTTTTCTATGGTCTACAAGAGTGATAATCAAGTGGCATTCGAGATGAGAGAGAGAAGGAAAGGGTGAGAATCTTACTATCAGTAAACCAACACCTTTTTCTTTCTACTCAGGTAGCAAAAAATTCTAGTTTATACAAAAAATAACTTGCTAAGTAGTCAATAAATAGAATAATCAACCTGGTTTCAAGGTTCAGATTTCATCTAGCCCTTAATCTATAGATCAAACAGGCATTCTTTGTATAATGACTGACCACATTTAGTGGCACAAATCAAACTAAGTAGATTTCTCTTGTCATGTAGGAAACAAATCGAGGTTTCTAGTTTCAAAATGTAGTCTTGTGTTCAAAACATCCTAACAAGGGATTGGAATTAGTTTACGACAGAAGTACATAGCCAACGATGGTATTACTATAGAACAAAGGATGGAAAGAGAGTGAATAATCCTACCAATATGGAAATAGCAAATAAGGAGAAAAATTATAGGAAGAGATTTACAATTGTAGAATCAAGAAATAATAGGAAGCACCTACAGAGCATGGAACAAATAGGAAATAAGGGTTTATGAGGATGGAGAGACCTACAAGCATGAAAATAAGCAATTAGAGAGGAATCGTAGGGTGGGACCTACCATAGCCGAACAATACTATCAGGTCAAGATGGCTTCTAAACTTCCCGTTTCTGCATCTTTATTCCCATTTACTCTCCCTTACTTACTTTTTCCTTCCTTCTCTCTTTTTCTTTCTTTTTTTCTTCTTGAAGAGAGTACTTCTGGAGTATGGCAGCGATGGCGGGGAAAGGAGGATAGAGGAGTTGAGAGAGTATAGGAAGAAGTGATGGTGGGGTGTGAAAAGGAGGAGGAGAAGGTGTGGTGGCGTTAAGAAGATGGTATGCAAACAGAGAGAAGGGCAATGAGAAAAGATGCAAAAGAAGTTTGGAAGGATCTTTTATGGACTTTGCTACCCTTCTGCATGGCTACCACGTAGATGAGGAGAATCCTCATCACCTTCAAAGCCTTCTTCACTTGTCACACTTTCTATTTGGGATAAGGATTCACCAAAAGCCGACACACACCAACCGCCATCATGAAACCTATATACGTGTATGGAAAAATCAAATTAATTTGTTTAAGCTTCTTTAGTATCATAATTTTATATCCAAATGATGTCCAATTAAGGTGAAATTTTAGACTTGGGCTAATTAGAATATTTTTCAAATTATAGTGATTTTAGTTTATTTTTTGAATTATTTTTTTCGTTAAGTAAAAATTGCCCAAAAAAATATTAGGTCGACTTAATCTTGATATATGTGCATCAATAATTTATGATATTTGTGTCTTTAAAATCAGTATATTTTTTCTGAGAATTATGGTGGTGTCATATTTCAATTTTATTATCGAATTCTAGTAGCACCCTGTCGGAGTGCGAACATCTGAAGATAGTACCTGGGTCACTTTACTAATGTAGAAACATCTCTAAAGTAAAGATAATCAAGTTCCTGGTAAGCATTTATGTCTTTTATGAAAATAAAAAAATTTCAAATTTTTGATATCATATTATTATTTTGGTATTAAATTTTGGGGTGTTACAAATAGTAGGCCTATCGGCACTTGGTCCACCTGTGGAGGTGGTTGGCCTATTGGCCCTTGGTCTACCTGTAGAGGTGGTTGGCCTATTGGCCCCTGATCCACCACTAGATGTAGTTGGCCATCTACAGTTATTTCTTGTGGTTCATGAGTTATTGGAGGTGGGCCAACTGCAATAGGTTTCTCCCCCTGTATGTCATTCTGAGGAATGAACATGGGAACAAAGTTGTCAGTTGCTGTAGGAGTAGGTGCCTGATCCTGCAACTCCTCAAAAGAAAGCTCTTGAGGAGGTCCACTAACTCCACCATCTTCTAGAAACCTTACTTTATCTGACTCCACTATGATGGGCACATGTGATGGACAATAGAATCTGAATCCCTTTGATTTCTCTGGATAACCAATGAAGAATCCACTGGTTGTTCTGAAATCAAAGGCCTTTTCATGTGGGTTATACAATCTGGCCTCAGCTGGACATCCCCATGTGCGCATATAGCTCACAGAAGGTTTACTACCACACCATAACTCACAAGGACTTTTAGGAGGAGCCTTCGTAGGAACCTTGTTCAGAATGTGCGCAACTGTCTTTGGGGCCTCACCCCACAATGATAAGGGAAGAGTCGAATGACTAAGCATTGTCCTGATTATTTCTTTAAGCATTCGGTTCCTTCTTTCAGCAACTCTATTTTGGTATGGAATGTCAGGCGTAATGTACTGAGTCACAATGCCTTCATTTTTAAGGAACCTAGCTACTGGTCCTGGCCTTTGGCCCATCTCGGTATAACTGTTATAGTATTCGCCACCTCTATCTGACCTGACTACTTTGATAACCTTTCTTGATTGTCTCTGTAACGTCATGTGTTTTTCAGATCCTTCGGTTGGTGGTTGAGGTGGCCAATGTGTGGCCAATGTGGCGTGTTCCAGGTGTGTGTGAAGGTTTTGGGTGTTTGTGGGCAGGTAGGCTGGGCCCAAAACACCATCTTCATTACTGTCTGTGAATGTGACAGTGAGGAACATCGCGATTAGAACACGACGGACCTGCATGTCACGTTCCTATTGCCGCTACTGAGCGGTCATCGTCTGCATGCGCGTCGTGTGTCGCGCGCTGGGCGACATGCAGACGTCAGCTTTGAGAAGGCGACGCCCTGAACCGTCGCATTCAGGTCACGACAGAGGGGTACATTGCGTTCCTAACCGCTGTGCATTTTTATGCTGTTTTGGCCAAGCAGAGCTGCAACCAGTTCTGCTTGGCCAGGAGAAGGAGCTGCGACAATTTTCTGGGAAATTTGGCAGATTGGTGGTGTTTTTGGCGTGTTCTCGCCGCGAGGACCTTGTGTGGAGCGGGGGAAATGCCGGGTATTCGTTGTTCTTTGCATTCTTCGCGAAGGTAGGGGAATTCTACCAGTTTTATACCGTGTGAATGCATGGAATGCATGTTTAGTTGTTTTTTGGCTTGGAGAATAGTAGATACCATATTAGGGTATTCATTAAAGCATGTAAAATGAGAATTAAATAGAGTTTGCATGGTTTGGGGTGGTAATCTGGAGAGAGTTTCTCGGATTAGGGTTTTCTCCTGTGAAGGCGACAGAGCCCCCTGTCGCGTTCTGAACGCAACAGGCCAACCCATCGCGTTCAATCTATGAACACGACATATCGTTGTGTCGCGTTTTGAAAGCGACACCGCCCCATGTCGCGACCTCAGCCGAGAGGTCATGTTGTGCATGGTTTAAATGACAGAATTATCCGATTATCGATATTTTATGTGTATGGTCAGTATAAGCAGTGCAATGGCACCTGTGACGCTCTGTGAGCATGTTGTTTACGAGGCTAGCAAGTGGTTCATGTGATTGGCGTGGTGTCCACGCGGTTAATGTGTTATGTTCACATGGTTAACGTGAGATTTCAGGTGGGTCGTGCGGTGTGCACATGGCTTGTGTGTGCGTGGTGAGTAGTACAACGCCTACCGTGGTTACCTCTTTAGTTGGGTGCCCCAGGTTCTGTGTGAGCCAGGCTTTGTGCTCGGGGCTTGTCCTGGTACTTGTGTACCGATGAGGTCTGTGTCATCTATCCTGGACACCCTCACTCTGTTGCTTGAGTTGTACGTCCGGCTGAGGGAAAGACGACAGTGGGACAACGACTTGTGTGAGTTTGTTGTTTGTCGCTTGTAGCGCGCTCGTGGTTGGGGGTACGGACACCAGTAGATGTACTGGACCCCAGCTAGTTCTGTTTCCAGTGCCTCACTCTAGGGAGCTCAGGCCAGAGTCTCTAGATGTGCCAGGCATGGGCCTGCGGCAGTGTAGCCGCAGGTGTGGTGTTAGTTGGTCTCCATAGTTGTTTGACCTGTTCTAGTGGAGCGGCAGCTAGACCTTTCGTCCGTGGCTGCGAGGCTGAGAGGTAGACCTGTGTGGTTTGTCTGAGTCAGTTGCTGGTGTCGCAAACCAGTCTACATGGCTCGAGTGTGGTAGACAGTACTTTAGCGCATACATCGAGTTGTGGTTTTGTCGTTTACTTATTAAGGTTGGTTTATGTTAAGGGCAAGTGGTAAGTGGTATTTACAACTTTAATATCCTGCTTAGCTTATTCTATAAATTGCTAGTGCAGCCTCTGGCTTTTGTACTTGAGTTGGTTTGCTCAGTTTTTTGGGGGAGTTTCCCTACTGAGCCAGTGGCTTGCGGGGCTCACCCTTACTCCCTACAGGTGAAGGTGAGTAGAAAGTTTCTCTACCATCTTCCAGTTCAGAGCCGCATCGCAGCGGTGTTGGGCCGATGCCTCTAGCAGTGTAGTTTCTTTTGATGTTGTACCTCGGGGTATGCCCCAGCTCGTTACCGAGTTAACAGGTTTGAACGACGTGGTCCGTCACAGTTGGTATCAGAGCAAGGTCTGTCATATAAAGGAACTGGGAAATTACATAGCCTTATTTCTACACTAGTCCACTGTTGGTAGCTGACCTTGGTTTTGTAATGATTTGTTGGTATGTATGTGGTTGGAATGTTGTTTGTGTAGGAGTTTGAGATGGCTGATAGAAGGGATTGGGGTGGTGGAGGAGATGAACCAGAAGAGTCTACCCAGCGAATGATAGAGAGGATATGGGAGAGTCTTATGGATATTCCTATGAGACTGGACCAGTAGGCACTGGTACCGCCAGTAGCAGTACCACCAGCTGTAGAAGAGGTTGTACCAGTGGCACCAGTTCCACCACCACCAGGGGTGGAGGTACCTCTTGTGGTACTCGTACCACCACCACCATCAGTGGGGGCAGTGGAAGAGCCGATGTTGCAGGTTGAAAGATTTTTGAGTAGCCAGTGGAAGAGCCGATGTTGCAGGTTGAAAGATTTTTGAGATTACAGCGCCTACTATATAGGGGGACCGAATCCAGATATAGCTGAGCACTGGATTCATGAGATTGAGAGGGTTTTTGTGACTATGAGGTGTCCTCTAGCGGACAGAGTAATTTTGGCTACATATCAATTGCGGGGTTTTGCGCAAGAATGGTGGAGGTTAAAGATGCAGACCACTTTTGCAAGCAGGACAGAGGAGACTATGACATGGCCGGAATTTCTAGAAGCATTTAATGGCACATACTTCCCAATACAAGTGCAGCAAGCGAAAAGGGAGCAATTCCAGACTCTTCAACAAGGGAATTCTTCTGTTTTGGAGTATCAGATGAGGTTTATGGAACTTAGCAGATATGCGCCATATGTTGTATCAGATAATGCTATGATGGTTGAATATTTTATTCGAGGCTTGAGGACAAAATTGCATAATGCGGTGATACTGCTTATGTGCAGAATTGTAGAGGAGGCAGCCCAGAGAGCAGCCACATTGGAGAGGTCCGTTCGGACTCGTCAGGTAGGAGAGTCAGGTTCAGGTAGTTTCTGGCTACCTCAGCAATCCTCCGGGATCAGCAAAGGAAAAGTGCCAGTGGGACCATCTTCCTCAGGTTTCAGTAAGTGGGGATCAAAGTTAAAGAAAATATTCAGAGGACGAGGAGGAAGTCGTCAGCAGATGTACCAGCAGGGGCGTGGCTATAGGCTAGAGGTGGAGGAGTCTCAACAGAGTACAGCCAGGCAGCCTATACTTCCACCAGGCTATAGATGTTATAATTGTGATCAGCCGGGGCATTTGATCCGCAATTGCCCCTATCCTAGAGAATATGGTACGAAAGAGGAGTACAGCAGCAGCAGTAGCAACAACCCCAGCAGTCACCAGCAAGTCGTGGTAGAGGAGCACGACTCCAGTGAGGTAGAGGCCGGGTTATGGCTATCACTCGAGCCCAGGCAGAGGCATCAAATTTGATAGAAGGTATATTACCTATCTATGACTTTTCAGCAAGAGTTTTATTTGATCCGGGTGCTTCTCATTTTTTTATTTCCGAAGAGTTTTTAGATTGTATGGTGCATCCATTAGAAGAGAAACTGTGTGAATTGGTAGTAGAGATTCCTTCGGGTGAGTTTATACTCACCTCTTGTTATATAGATGAGGCTCCTATTATAATTCAAGGGAATCAGATGCCAGGTAGATTATATGCTTTACAATTGAGAGATTATGATATTATTTTGGGTATGGATTGGCTTGAAGCCTATGGAGCTATGTTTTGTCACCCTAGTGGAGCAGTATTTGAATTCCAAGGTATGCCCTTTTATACTTCTAAGTTTATAATTTCGGAAATTAAAGCTAGGAAATTGTTGAATGCGGGTTGTGTAGTGTATTTAGCTTCGGTGAGTTTAGTAGAGACTGGCAAGACAGTAGAAGCAGTTCCAGTGGTTAGGGAATTTACATATATATATTTCCGGATGATTTGCCAGGCTTGACTCCACGCAGGGAAGTGGATTTCACTATAGAATTGCAGCCAGGAATGATGCCAATTTCTAAGGCACCGTACAGAATGGCACCAGCAGAGCTTAAGGAATTGAACAGACAATTGCAAGAATTGCTACAAAAAGGTTTTATCAGACCGAGCCATTCACCATGGGGAGCCCATGTATTGTTTGTAAGGAAGAAGGATGGAAGCTTCAGAATGTGTATTGATTATAGAAAGTTAAATGAAGTGACCATAAAGAATAAATATCCACTGCCAAGGATTGATGATTTATTTGATCAGCTTTAGTCAGCTAAGGTGTTTTCTAAAATTGACTTGAGATCAGGGTACCACCAATTAAGGATCATAGAAGAAGACATTGATAAGACAGCATTCAAAACCAGGTATGGGCATTATGAGTTGGTGGTTATGCCATTTGGGCTAACCAATGCACCAGCAGCATTTATGAATTTGATGAACAGAATTTTCCATCCATATCTAGACCAGTTTATAGTGGTTTTCATAGATGACATACTAGTTTATTCAGCATCTAAACAGGAGCATGCAACTCATTTAAGGTTTACATTGTAGCTTTTGCGGGACAATCAATTGTATGCCAAATTCAGTAAGTGTGAATTTTGGTTGAAAGAAATTCAGTTTTTAGGTCATGTTATTTCAGCAGAGGGAGTTGCAGTTGATCCAGCTAAAGTGGAGGCAGATATGAAGTGGGAAGCACCAAGAACAATTACAGAGATTAGAAGTTTCTGGGTCTAGCAGGTTACTACAGGCGTTTCATACAGGATTTCTCCAGAATTACAGCACCTATGACCAGATTGACTGGAAAAGGTGTACCATTTATGTGGTCAAGTGAATGTCAGAAAAGTTTTATAGAATTGAAGAAAAGACTTACAGCAGCGCCAATATTGGCATTACCAGTAGGCAGTGGTGGTTTTGTGATTTACACAAATACATCTAGAAGAGGGCTTGGAGCAGTACTAAGGCAACATGGTAAAGTGATAGCATATGCATCCAGGCAATTGAAGCCAGCAGAGGAGAATTACCCAACTCATGATTTGGAGTTAGCAGCAGTTGTATTTACTTTGAAAATGTAGAGACACTACCTTTATGGTGAAAGATTTGAAATTTCACAGATCACAAAAGCTTGAGGTATATATTTTCTCATAAGGATTTGAATCTCCGACAACGTAGATGGGTAGAGTATTTGAAAGATTATGATTTCAATTTGGCTTACCATCCAGGTAAGGCCAATGTGGTAGCTGATGCATTGAGTAGAAATACATATATGAGTCATATGATGATAAAAGAATGGAAATTATATGAGGAAATAACAGAAAATTCACTGTATGTTCCGAGCAGTCAGCAGTGAGCAGTACTAGCCAATAATGTTGTAGAACCATCTTTGTATTGGCAAATTATTAAAGCTCAAAGAACTGATGGAAGCTTAGCAGAGATTGTGAAATTGGAAGGTGTCACCATTGATGATAATTGTGTAGTCAGGCTCAGGGGTAGGTTATATATACCTGTAGAAAGGGAAGTGAAGCAAAGAGTTCTAGAAGAGGCACATAAATCCAGGTATACGATTCATCCAGGCAGCACAAAAATGTATCAAGATTTGAAAAAGTATTTTTAGTGGCCACACATGAAAAGAGAAATAGCAGAGTTCATTGCAAGATGTGCAGTTTGTCAGCAAATAAAGGCAGAGCATCAGAAGTTTGGAGGTCTACTACAACCATTACCCATTCCACAGTGGAAGTGGGATGACATTGCTATGGATTTTGTGGCAGGACTACCGAGGACAGCTACAGGACATAATGGAATATGGGTATTTGTTGACAGATTGACTAAAGTGTGCAGATTAATAGCAGTGAGTATGTCTTGGATAGTGGACAGACTAGCAAGAATTTATATGGACAGAATTGTTCCGTTGCATGGCATCCCAAAGACAATTGTTTCTGACAGGGATCCCAAGTTTACTTCTGGTTTCTGGAGGAGCCTAAAAAGAGTCATTGGTACAGAATTGAGGTACAGTTCAGCCTATCACCCACAAACAGATGGTCAGACAGAAAGAACAATTTAGACAATTGAAGATATATTGTGAGCTTGTTGTTTAGTATGGGGAGGTAGCTGGGAGCACCATCTGGGCATGGTTGAGTTTGCTTATAATAACAATTATCACACCAGTATCGGAATGGCACCATATGAAGCATTATATGGCAGGCCATGCAAAACGCCATTAAATTGGCATGAAGTAGGAGAAAGACAAGTAATGGGTCCTGAATTAATTCAGAAGACTACAGAAATAGTCAGGTTCACTAAGGAAAATTTACAAACAGCCCAAAGCCGACAGAAAAGCTATGTAGATAAACGTCGCATGCCACTTCAATTTGAAGTTGGAGATTTTGTTTTTCTAAGAGTTTCTCCTACTAAAGGTGTTTGAGATTTAGTAAGAAAAGAAAATTAAGCCCAAGATATGTGGGACCCTTCCAAGTGTTGGAAAGAATCGGGGAGATTGCCTACAGAATTTATTTGCCTGCTGATTTTACTTATGCTCATGATGTTTTTCATGTTTCCATGTTAAGGAAATGTACTGAAGATCCAGCATAGATAGTCAGTTATCAGCAGGATGATTTGAAACCAGACATGTCTATGCCAGAATACCCAATGCAAATCATAGGCCGCAGAACACAGAAGTTAAGAAATAAAGAGATTGACTTAGTAAAGGTCAGATGGGAGAACAGACAGGGAGGAGAAGATACTTGGGAATTAGCCGAAGAAATGGCTAAGGCGTATCCTTATTTGTTTGAGTAAGTTTTAAAATCTTTTTAGATGATAGTACTTGTTGTGGTGTTTAAAGCTTTAAATACATGAATTGTGTTTTGAATTTCGAGGTCAAATTTTCTTTTTAGATGATAGTAATGTAACGTCGCGTGTTTTTCAGATCCTTCGGTTGGTGGTTGAGGTGGCCAACGTGTGGCCAATGTGGCGTGTTCTAGGTGTGTGTGCAGGTTTTAGGTGTTTGTGGGCTGGTAGGGTGGGCCCAAAACACCAGCCTGTTCACTATCTGTGAACACGACAGTGAG
Organism: Colocasia esculenta; assembly: GCA_014218235.1. NCBI lineage: Eukaryota > Viridiplantae > Streptophyta > Magnoliopsida > Alismatales > Araceae > Colocasia > Colocasia esculenta. The sequence goes on along the minus strand of CM024755.1, from coordinate 20,066,493 downwards.
GAACGTCGCGATCAGAACGCGACGGACATGCATGTCGCATTCCTATTGCCGCTGCTGAGCGGTCGTCGTCCGCATACGCACCGCGTGTCGCACGCTAGGCGACATGCAGACGTCAGCTTTGAGAAGGCGACGCCCTGAACCGTCGTGTTCAGGTCGCGACGGAGGGGTACGTCGCGTTCCCAACCACTGTGCGTTTTTATGCTGTTTTGGCCAAGCAGAGCTGCAACTAGTTCTGCTCGGCTAGGAGAAGGAGCTGCAGTGATTTACTGGGAAATTTGGCAGATTGGTGGTGTTTTTGGCGTGTTCTCGCCGCGAGGACCTTTTGTGGAGTGGGGAAAACGCTGGGTATTCGCTGTTCTTCGCGTTCTTCGCGAAGGTAGGGGAATTCTACCAGTTTTATACTGTGTGATTGCATGGAATGCATGTTTAGTTGTTTTTTTGGCTTGGAGAATAGTAGATACCATATTAGGGTATTCACTAAAGCATGTAAAATGAGAATTAAATAGAGTTTGCATGGTTTGGGGTGGTAATCCGAAGAGAGTTTCCCAGATTAGGGTTTTCGCCTGTGAAGGAGACAAAGCCCCCTGTCGCGTTCTGAACGCGACAAGCCAACCTGTCGCGTTCAGGCTATGAACGCGACATATCATTGTGTTGCGTTCTGAAAGCGACACCACCCCATGTCGCGACCTTAGCCGAGAGGCCATGTTGTGCATGGTCTAAACGATAGAATTATTCGATTATCGATATTTTATGTGTAAGGTCAGTATAAGCGGTGCAATGGCACATGTAACGCTCTGTGAGCGTGTTGTTTACGAGGCTAGCAAGTCGTTCATGTGATTGGTGTGGTGTCCATGTGGTCAATGTACTGTGTTCACGTGGTTGACGTGAGATTTCACGTGGGTCGTGCGGTGTGCACATGGTTTGTGTGTGCGTGGCGAGTAGTACGATGCCTATCGTGGTTACCTCTTCATTTGGGTGCCCCAGGTTCTGTGTGAGCCAAGCTTTGTGCTCGGAGCTTGTCCCGATACTTGTGTACCGATGAGGTCTATGCCATCTGTCCTGGACACCCTCACTCCGTTGCTTGAGTTGTACGTCCGGCTGAGGGAAAGATGACAGTGGGACAGCGACTTGTGTGAGTTTGTTGTTTGTCACTTGTAGCACCCTCGTGGTTGGGGGTACGGACACCAGTAGACGTACTGGGCCCCAGCAAGTCCTATTTTCAGTGCCTCACTCTAGGGAGCTCAGGCCAGAGTCTCTAGAGGTGCCAGGCATGGGCCTGCGATAGTGTAGCCGCAGGTGTGGTGCTAGTTGGTCTCCACAGTTGTTTGACCTGTTCTAGTGGAGCGGCAGCTGGATCTTTCATCCGTGGCTGCGAGGCTGAGAGGTAGACCTGTGTGGTTTGTCCGAGTCAGTTGCTGGTGTCGCGAACCAGTCTACGTGGCTCGAGTGTGGCGGACACTACTTTAGCGCATACATTGAGTTGTGGTTTTGTCGTTTACTTATTAAAGTTGGTTTATGTTAACGGCAAGTGGTAAGTGGTATTTACAGCTTTAATATCCTGCTTAGCTTATTCTATAAATTGCTAGTGTAGCGTCTGGCTTTTGTACTTGAGTTGGTTTGCTCAGTTTTTTTTGGGAGTTTCCCTACTGAGCCAGTGACTTGCAAGGCTCACCTCTACTCCCTACAAGTGAAGGAGAGCAGGAGGTTTCTCTGCCATCTTCTAGTTCAGAGCTGCATCGAAGTGGTGTTGGGCCGACGCCTCCAGCAGTGTAGTTTCTTTTCCTATTGTACCTAGGGCTATGTCCCAGGCTCTTGTACCGTACCTTGACTTTTGTTGAAATTTGGCTATGTAAATCCAGTGAAAATATGTGTGACATTGTGAATCATATATATATATATATATATATATATATATATATATATATATATATATATATCAGTGTGTTCCTTTGTGTTTTCACGGACATGTGTGTAATATCCCTTGCGAGGCTACGGCACGTTCGCGGGAGACGGAGTCGGGTCAAGATCGTTACTGGGTTAATGGGTTTGAACGACGTGGTCCGTCACAGTCTCTCTACTTCCTTCTTAAAATCCTTAAAGACATCTACCTTTCAAGAAGTAAGTGGAGATACATGTATCTAGAGTAGTCATCTATAAATACTTTTGTTCAGTTAGACAGGGTACCACAAATGTCAGTGTGTATAATATCTAATATTCCTGAACTTCTAGTGGCATCCTTATTTGGCGAGTGTGTAAGTTTTCCTTTAATGCAATCCACACACGTATCATAGTCAGTGAAATCTAGAGAGTGCAGAACACCTTCTCCCGCTAACTTCTTCAGCCTCTTTATAGAGATATGACCCAATCTCCTATGCCACAACATTGATGAGTTTTCATTTATTCTACCATGCTTATGGCCAACTCTATTATGCAGAGAATAATAGGATTGTTCAACCACACGATGAAGACACATCTATATATATTACTAAAACTCAGTTTGGCCCTGCCAAACTAGAGCGCCACGTCAACAATCTCTCCCAAAACTCTCTCTAACCTTCAATCTATCTCTCCTCTCAACTGCTACCACAGTTCCCACTCACTCTCTCTCTTTCCCTACGCACAAAAAAACCAACCCGTCTCTCCCATATCTCTCTCTAGCCTCTCTCTCTCTCTCTCTTCCCAACTGCTATCGTACTTCCCACCCTCTCTCTCTCTTCACCGGGGTGGCAGCAGCAGAACAAATCTACTCGTATAACCTCTCCCTCTCCCCATCCCGCCAAAACTGTCGTCTGCAAGAAACTCACAAAAGATGCACAGATTTAAAATTCAAATCCTCTTCCATTTCATTCTTTGGCCACGCCTATTCAACAGTTTCGGCACCAACTTCTCAAACATTTTTCTTGATATCTTCACAGTTTTCTACCAAATCGTTTGCCTGGGGATGTGCTACTGAGGTGAAGTGGTTGTAGATGCCAAGTTCCGAGCACTTTTGTTTGAAGAACGTGTTGTTGAACTGCTTCTCGTTGTTGGTTGTGAATACCTTCAGGATGCCAAATTGGCACAGGATGTTCTTCCATACGAACTTCCACGTTGCTTGATCAGTGATGGTGGCGACTGATTCAGCTTCGATCCACTTGGTGAAGTAGTCAATGGTGACTAGGAGGAACTTCTTTCTGCCTTGAGCTTCTGGAAATGCTCCCATGATGTCAATTCCCCACCAAGCGAAGGGTCGTGGCTCAAAGAGAGAATGTAGCTATTCGGTAGGCTGATGGATAAGCTGACCGAACTTCTGACATTTCGGGCACTTCTTCGCATAGGATAAGTAGTCCTTTTGCAAAGTTGGCCACCAGAACTCTGCTCAGAGGATGGTGCACGCCAATGTAGCAATGCGCCAATGTAGAGGATGTGCTCGGGGTCTTCGTCCACTTGAATTGGTAATAGGTCTTCAGCAGGTGTTCTACGGCTGGTTGAAGCCTGTTCGGTGGGTGCAGGTGGAACCACTGGGTCTTCTACTATGGGTTGTTTGTCTCTTAAAGAGAGAACATAGCACCGCCAAGACTCGCGCTAGCTTCCGAACACCTCACCTACGCCATGAGGGGTAAGGAACTTCATCTTCTGGTGTAGAGATGAGGGTACGGCCTTGACACGACCAATCAGGCCTCTGCCGAGGATGGCGTTGTACCCTGGCATGCTTCTGATCACTAGGAATTCTACCATCTTGGTCACACTTTTCGGCGTTGTTCCCAGAGTAATGGGCAGACGGATCCAACCCATTGAATGCACTGAAACTCCAGAGAATCCGAACAGAGGCGTTTCTACTGGAGACAACTGCTCAGCTTACAAGCCCATGAGAAGGAAATAATCATACGACAATACATCAGGTGCACTTCTATTATCCAAAAGTATATGCCGCATGTTACAATGATTGATGGTGGCCGAAATGACCAGCGCATTGGTGTGTGGAGTCGTAACTCCTACAAGGTCATTGTCCGAGAAGGTGAAGGCCTCCTCAGACTATGCACGTGCAGGACTCAGTAGATAAGGAGTGGGCCATGGTGCAGGGGATCACTCTACTCGGTGCACCCTCCAAGCATAGTTGCGTCGATTCTAGCTGCTTTCTTCATTTGCGCCCGGACCTCCCGCGATCACATTGATCTCATACCCATTTGGCTTGTTGTTGATGGGCTGCTCGGGGGTCTTTCTTGGAGCCTCGAGCGGTCTTCATTTCGGCGCACGTACCGTCCGAGGTAGCCTCGCTTGATCAAAGACTCAATCTCGTCCTTGAGTTGGCGGCATTCTGAGGTGTCGTGGCCGTGGTCGTGGTGGAAGCGACAATACTTATCTTGGTCGCGCCTGCGGGGATCAGCGTGCATCTTGGGAGGCCACCGAACATACTGTTCATCTCGGATCTCGACCAAGATCTGTTCGGGAGCTGTCACGAGGGGGGCATATTTGGTGAAGGGGCATGGTCAACGCGGTGAATCCCCGTTGTGTCGGCTTTTCTTCCGTTCTCAGTCGGAACCATTATCGGAAGGCCACTTCTTCTCTGCCTGGTAGCCCTAGTCAACCCGACTGGCCGCAAGGCTCTCCTTGCACGCAGCATGGCACTAGGCGGTTGATAGGAGCTCTGCTAGGGTCGTTGGTTGTTGCACCCCCAGCATCCGTTGGAGGAAGTCGTCGTGCGTGCCCTGAATGAGGGCACTGGTGGCGAGGGGGACGTCCAGACGTGGGATGCGTAGGGCTTCACTCTGGAACCTTTTGATGTAGTCCCAGAGGGCTTTGCCCTTCTTCTGCCGCACAGCCAGTAGAGAGGCCGCTGTGTGGGGTTGTGATCTTCCGCCCAGGAAGTTGTCCCGGAAGGACTTCTTCAGCTGGTGGAAGGAGGTGATGGAGCCCGCTGGGAGGGTCTCGAATTAGACCCTCGCGGTCTCCTTCAACGTGGCTGGAAAATCCCGCAGTTGGCCGCATATAATGCTCCATGGAACACCATATGCGACTCGAAACCTGTGAATGTGGTCCGCCGGGTCGATGGTGTTGTCGTAGGGGGGGATGGAAGGTAGGGGCAGCTTCGGCGAGACCCGAGCTTCCAAGATCTCCACCATAAACGGGGAGTGGAAGTCCAGGTTGTCATCCGCCAGAGCTCTGTCCCCAGCCCTGTGGATTAATGCCTCCATTTGGCAGGCACAGTCCTCCATCCGTCGCTCCAAGTTGAAAACACGTCAGAGTCACCTTGCCAATTCTGGGTCGGAGTGCTCAGAGCCCTCCCGGCTGGAGCCACGGGAGTTTGCGCTGATAATGGACCTTGGAGGAAGTGGGACCGCAGTGGACCTTTGGGGCGACTCATCTTGGCGCTCCAACATCTAGCGGACTAATGGGGCCCGCCGCGAACGGTGGGCCGATTCCTCGTGATGCTCCTGAAGCTAGCGCACCGATGGGGCTGGCAGTTGTCATCAGGATGACTCTGCCTTCTGCTTCAGCATTGAGAGGACTTATGGGGCTGGTTGCCTCGCCAGCTGAGCCTAGAGTCCTTGGCAGACCCCCATTAGTTGCTAAAGCTGTCCCCGAAGTTCTGCTACTTCCTGGGCCAAAACAGGAGTTTCTCCCATAGGTCCGTTGGTGGTTGTCCCAACGGGGACTGCATTGACGTTGACGGGAGGGGCTTGGTCATGCGAGTCCTCCGACGACTAGGGGGATCGCGTCTCCCGGCTCCCGTGGTTCTGGTGAGAGGATCGTCTGCGAGTCATGGCTATCGTCGTTCCCATAAACAGTGCCAAAATGTAGTGGTATGTTCCACTGTTCTGTAACAAGCCGAACAGGTTCCCACGGTGAAGTAGAGAGTGAATGGTCGCGGGTGCGGATGGTAGCCTGCAAGACCAGAAGGCATCAAGGGAACCCGGTTAAAGAACCGGGAGAACCCTTTAATGTCGAAGTTAGATATGACTATCCAAGAAGGCGAGAAGGGAAGGGTTCTTTTGTGGGTGGTTGTGCGGGGATGATTCCACGTACCTTTGCATGAACGTTACATGTTCCTTATATAGGCAGGGGATCTGAAGGGTCCGGATGCATCCTTCTCCAATGATGACTGGAGGGATATGATAGTTGAATTCTCCAGATGGGAGATGTCTGTTCGAGATGCCCCTTGAGACTTCGTGCTTGTGCTGCTCCAGATTATGGGGAGGCATGCCGTGCCGTCCCCTTAACTGCTATGGGGAAGTGAAGAGCCACATAGCATTATAGACTATAGTGACACCGAACAAGAGCCTGTGGACCTGCTTGGTGCGGTTGTCCGGTGTTTGGTGACCTGATGCTGGAACCATGGAGGGTCCGAGCATGAGCCCGGAGGCTTATTCGATGAGGTTTTGGGTCTTCTTCTAAGCAAGAGTGTTCGGTGTCTCTATCCAGTTCGGATAGGTTCGGAGGTGTCCGGAGATCAGATTTCCTGGGACCCTTGGGCATGTGGTGACCAAGGCGTGTTCGGAAACTTTTAGCTATTTCTAAGGACACATGGCTGGATAACTGTCGCTCTACTGTCATGCTGGGTTATGATGGGCCTATGGACTTAGGAGGCTAGAAATAGCCTCCACATTTTGTAATGGTATATGTACTATTGTTGAGACGTTAAAGATAAATTAAAATAAACTATAAAATGTGTTGAAACTAACATTTTCATAAAAAGATACCAAGGTTTAAACTTATTTTGATCTTTAACTTAAGTGTACATAATGTGTTCTTTAGTTTTGAAATGATAATTGAACTTTTGAATTATGAACTTTTAAGGGAAAAGAGGATGAGAGTCCCTACCACAAGGACAAAATCAAGGTGAAATCAGAAACTTTAAAAGGGAGAAGAGTCCTACACAGGGAGAAGAACAAGGTTAAATCAAAGAGAGAGAAGGAGAGAGAAAGAGAGAGAGATTGAGAGTAGAAAAAGAAGTCTGAAATGGATGGACATAAAAGAATCCTAAATAAATCAGGGTGACGAAAATATGAGAAACTCACTTCTATATATAGTATAGATTATTGTTATAATATTACTTAAATCAAAATATGTCGATATAATATATTTTAATTCGACTCGTATCGACAAAAGTTTGGCACAATTAGTCTTCGCGGCACGGCCAATCTTTGTAAACCTAATTAGTGTTGGGGGCTTCAAGATTTGACATACCAGGCCGTACCATCTGATAGAGGTTAAACTGATCAAATTAAATCGATTCAGTCAGTACGGTACAATTTAGTACCTAATTGGTGTAACTTTTTAAAAGACAAATGTTATGGTTTTAGGTGGGAAAAAGAATTTACCATCTAGAATAAGATTAGTTTTTTAGATGATATATAAATCTCATCATAAAATAATATTAAATATTATTATTTATTTAAAAATAAATTTATTTTATTTGATAAATTATTTATTCTACTTATCAAATTATTTATTTTGACTTGTTCAACCTTAAAACTTGGATTTCGTGAGAAGCACTGCGGAACGGATTCAAGTATTTTTGGTGTCGAATTGGATTGTTGGGTTCGACTGTTCGAATCCGCTAGCGGGGCTTGTGGGGTCCATAAACCCTGGCTCCCAATTGGCTGCTGTGGGGGTCAAAGGTCGCTGCCGGCGAGGCAAGCCTCGCTTGGTTTGGCGTTGTAAACTTTTTGACCTCTGGCAGGCAAAACAGAGAGAGAAAAAAAAAAAAAAGTAAAGTAAAAAAGCACGCTGTGGTGTGGGGGCCGGCAACAGTGGTCCAACTTATTTCTCTTCTCTCTGTACGACGCCGTCAGAGGACCGGTGAGCGGGGCCCCCGTTTCCGGTTCTGTCCCCGTTGACGTTAGGAAATGTGGATCGCTTTATTTCCACATTAAAGTGGAAACTTTTATATGTAAGCACCCTGCTAGATTTCTATTTATGTGGTTACTTGTTTTCCCGCAAAATCATGACTTCTTGAGTAGTGTCTAAAAAATATTATGCCTTCTACGACAAAGTTTCATTGTAGCGACTTTTTAGTCTGTCTAGAGAGGACTACTCATCTGATGTCACTCTTCTAGTTGATGTTATTTTTAAATCTAATGTTGTTACTACTGACCTGATTTTAATTGATCATTCACAAGAAATCTGGAAATACAGATCATCTATTTTTTTAGCTAATTTTCCAGTTGAAGTTAAAACTCTAGTTATTTTGGAAGGTATTAAATAGACTGTAGCACTTCAGAAAGATACTTATCTCCTTAGTGATGCAAATAAAGACTGTTATTCAAGCTATCAACTACTCCAATTGCTCTATCTGGAGGTGCAGTTCCATTGTTGATGATTGTAATTAAACATCTTATGACTTTGAATCTCAATATTAAAATATCCTATGATCTCCTCGAGAGATCACTGTCACTGCTCACTGGGCTAAGGCACCTGATTGATCCCAAGGCACTTGGGAAATCCCAGATATCTCAACTTCTGTTTTGACAGCCTATAGTTGTATTGACGTATTTCCTCCTACTTAATTATGAATGAAATATTCTCCTTTCATTGTCAAAAAAAAAAACATTGAAGAGGGTAATCATATGGTGGAACACACATTTTCGTCATCTTTTACAAGTTATGGGATTCGCCGACCTGAGAATAAAAGAAAGAGACATTAAGAAATATTGCATCAAAATAAATCTTTATGGTAAGATTATTAGGTTGATGTAAACAGTAAGAAAATAATTCCATTAGTTGAGAGGATCCCATACGGCCCTTCTTTCTCTCTTTTCAAGAAATGAAATTATTTTTGCAATATACATCATGATTATTACAAGAATGATCTTGTAAAAAAAAATCTTATTTTATATTATTTGATCAATAGTCATAAGTTTCTTTATGCTTTTATGGGTTGGATGGGGGAGGTAGTGAAGCTGCCAAAGTAGTTCGGATAGCATTTGTTTAATGAAGAGATTAAGTTCAGGCTGGGCCTGAAGTTGGTATAGGTTGAGCATGACTCCGCCAGCTTCCACGATGCACCTGCAAATTGTTGAACATACAACACGTTTACCCACACGCTAGAAAGCACTTGTTCATTGGGGGATTTCTAAATTTTCCATCTAAATAATTGGATGGCTCTTATAAACTTTGTTGGAAGAAGTATAATAAGCAGAAATTTCATGCCGCGCGGTATCGACAATTGGCGGGCTTGGAAGCTTTCTACATTGCAAGTGCACAACGTTTATGAGAAGGTTTGTTTAGCAATATTGGAAAAAGAAAAGTCTCTATAAAATGGAGAATAACTTATAGAAAATAAGATAACATCATTATTCTAAGTGGTTGGCAAGCTATTGACATATTAATGCGTAAGTCCCTATCTCAAAGGGTCACAAACATGCATTCATGTATCAGCATGTTGCATATCCTCACAATGTGAATGTGGAGATAGAGAGAGAATGTGTGTGCGTGTGTGTGTTTTCACTAGGGGTGTCAACGGATCCACCTGATCCGAAGACTCGACCCGGATCCGGCTCTTTTTTCACACCATCAACCCGAAATAGCTCGTTTCGGGGCGAGGGGGCGTTGATCCGAAATGGCGTATTTCGGGGCGAGCGGCGGTTGATCCGAAACTGGAATCTGGATCCACGATCCGGAGAACAAGGGCCAAAAGGCCATCCCCATTCCCCAGTTCCCCATTCCCCGGCCAAAAGGCTGGCAGCGAAGGTAGGGTTTCCCGATCGGCGACGACGGCGCCATTTTCCTTCCGATCGGCGACAAAGGCGGCCATCGCTTCCTGATCGGCGACGACCTCGGCTGCTCCTCCAGGCCGAACGTCCTATCGGTAGTGAGCGGCGTCGTCGACAGCGTGGAGAAGAAGTGTTGGCAGCTCTGCCGGAGACCACCCGAGTTCCAGCTGTTCCTGAACGACCTGCCTGGGAACGATTTCAACTCCATATTCCGCTCGCTCCAGGCGTTACACGAGAGACGTGTGGCATCGGCGGGGTTGGGGAAGGAACTGGGGCAGTGCTTCGTCGCGGGAGTTCCTGGGTCGTTCTACGGGCGGCTGTTCCAGAGCAAGAGCGTCCATTTCTTCCACTCCTCCTCCAGCCTCCACTGGCTCTCTCAGGTTTACTCTTTGTTCTCAGGTTTACTCTGGATCATCTAATCATACGGATCCCTCCAAATTTCTCCCATGCTTCTAATGGCCATGCATGGTCAACCATGCATATATATTAATCGATTCGCTTTTGGGTTTGAGGAAAAAAAACTTCCTAAAACTGAAAAAAAGCACTTAAAAAGAGTACTGTGAAAAAAAACGTAAAATGGGCATCTTCCATCCCTTTCATCATTTCTTTGGATTACATATATGTATGCATATTTTCATACTTTTCGATTCTTGATCTAACATTTTGTCTTCTGTTTGTGACTGTTGCCTTCAGACAAATCCGAGACAGGATGGGGAATCTGCCAAAAAGGTGGCAGCTTTTAGCTCATCCATACTGAAATTGTTTAGTCTACCAGGTTTTCCTTGGGCCTCTGGTAGTGGTGCTGGCAGCGAGGTATGTTGATACTTATTTTAGTTATTCCTAAGTTCAAATTTCTGAATTGGTTTTCTGAATTGTTTCCCTTCCTCCCTGGCCCAAAGCTTCACCTTCCAGCATCTACCGGGCATGCATGTATAAGCAACCCTGATGAAGCCAGGCCTTCGGTTGCCATTCTCATGTTTGTAAGGATCTGAAGTTTTTTAACCCATCATCTGTTGCAGTAATTGTAAAATAACCCACCTCTCCTCAGAGAGCTCCCTCCACCCCTGTCTTAATACACCTGAAGCTATCAGTTTATACTTTCTGAACATGAAAACTGGCTGTGAATATTCTTTGTTTTTTAAGGGTCATGCTATATTGTTTTATGAACAATGAGGTACTCCATTGAAGTTAAACTATCATTAGATACAGTTTTAATGATAATGCAATGCTTACATTTTGCAGCTTCCTGAAATACTAAGCTCACATATGAAGCGATGCTTACTGTTGAAATTATGGTAGTCTTACAATTTGATTTGATCAATGTGGGGTCAGATCAACAAAAAGTATATATCCACAATTCTGCCTGGGGCACCCAATAGGTTAGGGACAGAGAAACATAGATCCATAGAGAAATTTCTCTATGGATGTAAGGATTATGCAAAGCTATCAGTCAATTTATGCATTGCTAACAAACGATTTCAACCTAACAATTAACATCCTTGCGTATACATTAATATCTAATAATATCTAGTTTTCTACATCTGCAAAGCTTCACACAGGGATGTGTGATTGTTCATTAGCTTGAATAATTAATGGACAGTTTTTGGTTAGTAGCAGTGTTAGGGAAGCAAATGGCTCGAAGGGTAGGGAATCAAAATAGCTATATTAATTGTCCCACAAGTATACTGCTTCTATGGGTCAAGGTCAGTCTACATGTTCTGTCTTGTGATTAGTTGTGATGTGCTTGTGGAGATGTTCTCAAAAGAAATGAAAAGAGAACATACAACTTAGATGAAAATCTACCTATTGTCTATAAAACTGTAAATGGCAAATGCTGTCACTTAAATCTTCATTGAATGTGACTGATAAAAAACGCAGTAAGTCTCTGGCCCACTTGAACCATCAGCCTCTGCAGTATGGACATGAGTAATGGGTTAATAGACCACTGGTTAAGTTTAACCTTGAACCAAAATAACCTGTGTTCAGCTCTTTGGCCTGCACATGTGCACTCTTTAATGAGACCCATTTTAGTAACAGTATAGGGTATCCTCGGATAGGAAAATTCATAATTTTTGTTCACTTTCCTCCCTCCAGTAGCTTCAGACAAGATAGCTTACAATGGTTAAAACCCTATGAGCAGCTCACTGAGTATATATGCAGACTTGGTAGTTTGATGTATGTAAGGTCTGGATCAGTAACTTTGGCTATTTGATATCATTTCATATCGTCATTCGCCAGTTTTGTGCCTCTTTAGTAATCTAGTTCTATATCAGATTCAGAAAAGAAATGAAGATGCAATTCCAATTTCTAGAAATTACTATGAGATAACAGCTTTTTAAACTTATTTCCCCCCTTCTTTCCCTCTGCAGGTCTTAAATCTATGATTGAAGATGAGGGAGAACCTGAGAACAGTGCTAACGGAGCCAATTTTTGCTGGATGCTCACCATAAAATGTCTCTTTGTATTATTACATGGTTGAGTTTAATGTATACATTCGATTTTATCATTGGAATGGATGTAGGACTAGTTGCTATGTATGTTTAACCAGATTTGGGTGATTTTTTTTTATTGTTCCAGATTTTATGAATGTTCTTGTTATAACTGATCACAGATTTAGGTGATTTATGTATTTTTTCAGATTTTGTTATGTATGGTTAGCTAGATTTTGTGATGTTCTTGCTGTGATCAGCACAGATTTTTTTTTTTTTAGATTTTTCAACATTTTATGTATGTTTAATTAGACTTTTTTTAATATTCTTGCTAATAACCAGTGGTCCAGCGTAGTTTGAGTTTTTTTTTTATTTTTCAGATTTTTACCATATTTTAAACAAGTATAAAGTATGTAATATTTTTAAAGAAAATTTTAGGAATTTTTATTATATTTTTTTGAATTTTCAGATCCAGATAAGATCTAGATCCAGATTGGGATCCAAAATTAGGGTTTAGATCCAGATCCAGATTAAAAAAAGTTGTGTTGAATGTACCTAAATTTTTAAAGAATTTTTATTGCATTTTTAGATTTTTTTATCACAATTAGGATCCGGCTCCAGATTTAGATCCGAAAATCTGATTTCGGATCTTGATCCAACTAAGATCCGAAATGGTGATTAGATCTGGATCCGGGTCGGATCTGGATCTGCTGTTTTCGGATCCAAATTCGGATCCCAGTGGATCCGACCCGGATCCGGTGGTTTGACAGTCCTAGTTTTCACATAATTTATTTCACATAGGGTAGGAAAATATTAGTACGGACGAGCAACTTTGGCTTGTAATATATGAGTAGGGATGTTAATGGGCTGTATATAGACTGGGCCTAATTGTTAGGCCCACCCCAGGTCTGATTTTTTAAGAGAATGATTTATTGCACTTTCACATTGCATTTAAAGTGCAATGTGACTAGACAATAAATTCATGTGGCATCTAACAATTGGATTGTCATTTATCACTCCTCATATGAGAGGTGTCACATGGGTTTTTGCCTAGTCACATTATACTTTAAGTGTAATGTGCAAGTGCAATAAGTCTTTCTCATTTATTAAAAGTTGGTCCGAGCTCGATCCAAGTCCGGGGATAGATCCAGTATAAGTGGCTCGATCTACGTCTAAGAAAACTCCTGTTAAGTCTGACCCGGCTCGAAAATATAAGAAAATTATTATTTTTATATATATTATGTATAATTTTAGTATATCTACTCTAAGATATCTATAAAAAATAATATACATTTTTACTTATATCTATATTAACATTCAATTTTAAAAAAATTATATTTTTGAGTAGATTTATTATAAAAAATTTAAATATAACTCTCTTTCTAAATTTAAAATTTAAAATTTTTTAGCCGGCCGAACCGGGCCTCCGAACCGGCCCGGCCCAATTGACACCCTTATATATGAGGATGTCTATACAAATGATTGGAATTCACTTCCATTCATAAGATGTTCCTTAGTTCTCTTGAAAACTCTGCATGTTTATAATAGGAAAAATAGTTGTTGCATTTGTGAAAGCGCAACAATTGCACTTTCATAACTTATCTATTAGGTGTGCACACTAAGCCACCAATTCAATAACCAATAAGAGCTTATAAAAATGTAATTGTTGCATTTTCACATGTCCAATAAGTATCGCTCTTATAATATAATAGTCTATGAACTCTTAGAAAGAAGCAAAAATCGTAATTAATCACTCACATTGCTTCCTTGTAGTAGTCATCCATAGACAAGTTGATCACATTGGTCAAGACGTTGAGTTATAACAAAACAATTTATACAAATTGGACCAAACCCGTAGATGCTTGAGATCACAAGAAAGAATGCCACCCACAAAGCCACAAGACAATTAGGAAAGGTCAAGTAAGTTGAAGCATGGAGCCAAGTCCACCCACGGCTCTTAATTGGATCACGGAATCCCTGTACTCCATCAATGCTCACCATTCTCCTAACCATGTGAACCAAAGGCGAGGTGGGTACGTAGTAGTTGATTGCCTTTGAGGGCTTTTCTATTCATTGCAACGTGTGCCGGTGCAAAAAAATTGACACCATGCACCATGAATGGTGCCTTTAATGTTCTGTGGACCTCCTCAATTTGGCTCCTGATGCTGCTGGGTTGACCGTCTGATCAATAACCCAAGTCTTGTGAGTGAGAGAGAGAGAGAGAGAGAGAGAGAGAGGAGACAAAACGTATTTAAAGGACAAAACTCACAAAGATTTAGGGTCCATTTAGTTGCATGTAAAATATTTTCATTGAAAAATAGTTTTTCATGGAATAACTTTTACATGAAAATAAAAATCGTAATTGTCTATTTCATTCTTAAGTAAATATTTTCAAGGGAGAATTAATACCCGCCCCCTGCTTTATTGTGGGGTTTTTTTCCGGTCCCTGTCAGATTTTACCTTCATGTCCGCCCCCTGCTTTATGGTGGACTTTTTTTCCAGTCCCTGGAGCCCTGTAAGTGTGTAACTGTGTAACTGTGTAACTGTTACACAGTTACAGTTATCCAGTTATACATGTAAATGTGTTAGTTAGTGCGGATGGTAGTTATCGTTTTGGAAATATTCTTTAAATATTTTTCATCATCTTAGCATTGAGATAACATTAATATCTTTATATTATTTTTTAATAAAATTATGTAACTGTATAACTGCGTAACTGTAATTGTGTAACAGTTACACAGTTACACACTTACAGGGCTCCAGGGACTGTAAGTGTGTAACTGTGTAACTGTGTAACTGTTACACAGTTACAGTTACCCAGTTATACATGTAAATGTGTTAGTTAGTGCGGATGGTAGTTATCGTTTTGGAAATATTCTTTAAATATTTTTTCATCATCTTAGCATTGAGATAACATTAATATCTTTATATTATTTTTTAATAAAATTATGTAACTGTATAACTGCGTAACTATAACTGTGTAACTATGTAACAGTTACACAGTTACATAGTTACACACTTACAGGGCTCCAGGGACTGGAAAAAAGTCTCCCATAAAGCAGGGGGCGGACATGAAGGCAAAATCTGACAGGGACCTGAAATTAATGTCAAATCCCTGCCAGGGACCTGCAATTAATTCTCCCTATTTTCAATAGTTATTTATGTAAATAGAAGATTAAAAAATGTGAAAAATCAACAGCATTAAATGTAAATTTTTATTAGAGAGTTGTATTGGAGTACATGGAGAAATTATGATCCATTCGAATGAGAGGGGACCACATAGCCCTAATATATTATTCATAGGGGTGTCAACTGAGCCGGGCCTGGGCTGGCCCAGGCCCAGCCCGATTTTTAGATGATAGGCCCAGGCCCGGAAAAAAGCCCAGTTTTCAGGATATTGGCCCAACCCAGGGTGATTTTTGATGGCCCAGCCCAGGCCCGGCCCGGCCTGATTTTTACTTTTTAATGATACTTCTGTTGTCTATTGATGAGCAGTGTGCGGGTATGCGGGCATGGGCAGGTGTGTAGTGTGCGGGTGTGCAGTGTGCGGGTGCCTGCATGAGGGGGCGACCGTGTGGGGGAGCAGGGGGGCGACCAGTGGGGGGGTGCGGTGGGGGGGGAGAGGGGGGGGGGGGGAGACGGTGTTGGGGGAGCAGGGGGGGCGACCGGTGGGGGGCGGGGGGGGGGGCGGTGTGGGGGAGGAGGGGGGCGACCAGTGGGGGGGGGGGGGGGGGGGACCGGTGTGGGGGGAGAAGGGGCGACCAGTGTGGGGGAGCAGGGGGGGCGACTAGTGGGGAGGGGGGGGCGACCGGTGTGGAGGGGGAGTAGGGGGGCGATCGGGGGGGGGGGGGGGGGGGGGGAAGCAAAGGGACAGGGCAGGGAAGCGGGGCGAGGGTGCCTGCACGATGGCGCCTGCACGAGGGGGCGACCCGGGGGGGAGAAGCAAAGGAAGGATGCAAGCGGCCTACCTTCTTCGGTTCTTCACTGGAACGCCATAGTAGAAGGAGGCAGCGGAGTGGCGGACGCTTCGCGAGAGAAACCCAAATCTGAGATGGGAGCCGGGAGCGATCGCGTTTAGGTTTTCAGGAGAACAGTAGAAACCGGGCCGGGCCAGGCAAAGCCCGGAATCGGCCCAGGTTTATTGCGGGCCGAGCCGGGCCGGGTCGAAATTTAAAAATGGGCTAAAAAATGAAGCCTAGGCCCGTGTTATACCGGGCCAGGCCTCCGGGCCGGCCCGGTCCAGTTGACACCCCTAATTATTCATCAAATTATTTTATTTATTTTATTTTTTATTTTTGATATTAAAAAAAAAATAAAATAATAATAATAAAATTAGTGGAAAATAAATAACTTTGACAAAGACAATTTAAATTAGGAGAAATAAAAATAAAAAATATAATTTAATGAATAGTGTTCTACAGATATTTTAATAAAAAAATAAAAAATTTAAAAAATAAATAAAAATAATTAGATTTGACAAAGATGACTTTAATGAAGGAAAAAAAATAAAAAAAAAACTTAAATAAATAGTGTCAAAACAAATTGTCACTGTAGCTAACAGAGATGATGAATAGTGGCACATGCGTGAAATCTGGAAAATGGCATTCCGACTTTTACCGTGGATGTCGAAATCAGAAATTTTCTGGATAAAATTTTTCCGATTTTAATTTTCGAAGAAACCAAATGACCCAAAAATAAAGTTTTCTTTGGAAAATCTTTTCCCAGTGAGATTTTCCATTCAAACAAACGACCCTAGTGGCATGTAAGGACAAACCCGTGAAGGAGGACGATGGGTGAGCGGAGAATGTCCACATTGACATGATTTGATAAATGATATCACATTGTATATTTTCACATGTACATGTTATGCGCATAATATATATATAGATTAGTATCAAAAAAAGTGTTACACTCTCATTGTTCATAGATTACTTGTATATTTTTAGATAATTTTTTTTGGAAAGGACATCTTAGTAAAGCTCTTTGGTGCTTTTGAAGGGCACTGAATTTGTTCAAAAATTAAAGATTAATGTTTCTTCTATCTTGTGTTAGTCAACTGGGAGCTGATAATTAGTTGTGTCGGATTCAACTTGTGAACACTCAAAAGTTTGATTCCACTCGAGAGGGCTCTCAAGTTTCCAAGTTAAACTACAACTACGATTGGTCAGGAGGTTGCGTCTATTGGAGCGTCTTGATGGCATTATTGCCCGGTCTCGATATCGTCATAATTAGTCGAAAAGTCGGGTGGGAACACAGTAATGGGAATAACACACCGCGGTCACTTTAAATATCTAGCAACATTAAATAAAGGCAAGTTGGTCTAACAAACATTGAAATATACTTATCACAAAACTCATGTTTGGTATCGAAACAGAATAGATGGAAGATAAAGTGAGAATATTTTCAAAATTTTAAATTTATTTTCAATTTATTCTCGATCCCTTATATCAAATAATCTGAAAAAGTTTTATACATATTATAATAAATATTAGTACTGTTCTACAACTTTGAATTACGTGATTATTGCATTGGCCTACATTTTTTTTCTAGAAAAATTGGTCAAGTTCATTATTAACTTGAGTTTTTTTTCTCTCTCTCTCTCTTTCTGGTGGCATATTACTCCTACAGTTGTAGAACGAATTAAACCATATACTCTTCTTTTAATTTCCTTGAACTGGGAAACAAACATGACGCCAACTCACAAGTTGATATGTATATGGAGGCTTTAATCACCTAGCTGCTAGTTGAGTAGGCTCCATCGTCATCAAAGTCTTATCCCATTATTTGGGAGCCAACTATATGAATCTTTTTTCGTCAAAAATTTCTATCAAGTGTTATGTTCGTGTTTAAATTCAAGAAGTTCAAGTCTTTTCTAATAACATCGCATCATCTTATTTTAGGTATTCTTCTAGTTCTTTTTACACACATTACTAAGATTTGATCACATCTTTTAAATAACGTCACGTTAGGGCGATGATACATGTGTCTAAATTATTTGAGTCTATTTTCTATTATTTTTCTATCAATGGAGATATCTTCAAATCTTCATGGAAGCACTCATTCTTAATATTATCTTTCTTAGTCATACTACACATCTATTTTTGTGTGGAGGTATTTTCTTGTCCGGCGATGAGCCGAGCAGATCCTCCAAAGGTGAATGGAAGTTTTGCCGATTGAGACGATCAAGTCAAAGTTGATTGGAAAGAGGCGTGCAGAAGAAGGGGTTATCTAGTGTGTGCTCGCGCGTAGGCGATAGTGAGGTCAGTGTCTCGTACCTTTGTATGAAAGTTATCGTTCCTTATACAGGCATGAGATCTGAACAGTCCTGACACATTTCCTACGATTGATGTTCGGAGATTGTGACTGTTAAGTTTCCAAGACAAATATTGTCTGTTCGGCATGGCTGCTCTAAGTTGTGGGAGGGTATGTAGCGTCGTCCCATTGAATATTGTTGGGAGGTTAAGGGCCGCTCGCCATGATTGCTATTCGAAGGCGCTAAATAGGAGCCCGAGAACTTGCTCGGTGAGGTTGTCCAGTGTTCGGTGGCCTCCTGCTATTCGGTGTTCAGTGCGGCTCTGCTCGGAGTTGCCCAAATGCCTCCGAAGGAGTGAGTCTTGTTCGGTGTCCGGGGACACGTGACTTATATAAATAGCCGTTGTTCTGAGTCTTTTGATGGGCTATGATGGGCGTAGGAGGCTAGAAATAGTCTCTACATTCAGTATCCTCATCTCTGTTACGTATATTTTATTAATGTGTTCTTTTTACACTACCTAATATTCAGTACCATATAATTTAAAATAAAGTAGATATCACAGCCATTCTATAAAATATTTCTTTAAATTTTATGGATATATGATGATCACTGAAGCTCTTAATACATTTCTCTATTTTAAGCAGCCTTTCTTAATCATAAGTGTCATGTCGTCATAAATCTTCTTATTTTTTTAGATGATAGATCTTAAATATTGAAAAATATTATCATTAAAAATGTCTTGTCTATCAATTTAAATCATATTTTTATAACACTTTTTTTACTATAATTCTAATAATTCTGATCACTTACTCCTATGATTTTAAAATCATTAGACTCTAAAATACCTCTAACTTTTTATTTAACCTAGTTAATTAAGACAATATTATTTGCTAGTTGAGTAGACTTAAGAATTTGAACCGATTAGGTGGTCATGGGGGGGGGGGGGGGGGGGGGGGGGTGGGATGGGAATTCATAATCGAGTAATACTTGTTGCATCTCATAAGACTGGATGCATTTGGTGTCTCTTGTTATATTCTAATATTAACTTGTGAAGGGGTGAACCGAACTCGAGAGGAAGGGTTGCAAATTATCAATTTCTGGTTTCGTGTACATGCATATTCAAGAGATATCATTTCCTTGGAACCAACCAAAGGAATTGCTTTGAATGTATCTGAAATTTAAGAACGTTTCAGCAACTCAATCTCATTTGTTTTCCAGTATGCTGTCAAACATTCATCTCATCCACAAGACTTTTTTTTTTTTTGTAATGAGGAAACCCCACCCCGTGTGATTTTGTGGGTTCAAAGATTGGTGTCGTGAACTTCAAGATCAGGACTTGGTAGCTCCTACTTTCCGTGTACCTGTATCGCCCTTACCCTACTTGACCGGAAAAATTTCAGACCTACATACCTCGAAGATTACATATAGATCAGATAAGTCCCCCAGAAATCAAATTCGGGACCTCCTATTTTAAACAAGAGTTCTAATCGATTGACCTACTCACATCTTAAACTATATATATATATATATAATATATATATATATATATAGAAGACCACACAGGGGCCGTTTGCCTTGTCATAAAATACTATAAAACTTAATTTATGAAACAGCATTTATGTGTGAGATCATGAAAACACCGTATTTACACCAGTTTGTAGTGTCTCAAGTCAAATCAAACGACAAGTTATTCAAATTTGGACATGACTTGCTGTCTGCCCCAAACACGTCTACTTGTCTGCAGACATAAAATTGCGGCCGGACTTATCTTAATTGTGTCTAAGAGCGGACAGGGAGCAGGCGTTATGAACGGGTTGCAAGTATTTTTCTTCAAATTCTACCGAGTAAACTGGAGGGGCCGCGCCCCTCCACACGTCGCGTGGAGGGGGCGGGTCCCTCCAGTATTAAATGTTATTTTTTTTTACAATTTATGTACATAAATAATATATTTGTACACATAAATACATCATTTGTATATACAAATAATATAAAAAATGAAAAAATAATAATAAAACAAAACAAATATTTAATAAGGGGGGCCCGCCCCCTCCACGCGTCGCGCATGTGGGGGGGCGCGGCCCCCCAGCTCAATTATGCTCCCGGCACTGTCGAAAACATAGCATTTCTCAATTTCTACCATAGACCATTAGACCTTGACATGACTTCTCAAGAAGACCTGGGCTTCTCAAAAGAGAACTTCCAAGCCTTAAACCATGGGTGGGGACGATGAACAGAGAGCTTGAAAGTTGAAACCCATCGTGCTTTCATTTCATTGAATCCTTTCTCATTCCACCAATATGAAAACCTACAAATTAACAAAAGTCATTCATCTAGACAACACAAGGCACTATAAACAAAAGAGATTATTAGACGGAGTATTAACGACGGTTTACAACCGTCCTCAATAATCTCTTTTTTTTTTGTAGTGATGGTCAGAAATAAATATGTGGTATTCTTATGGATCAGGTTGGCAGCTTCTCCCAATTCTTATGGATCAGGTTGTCAGAAATAAATATGTGGTATTCTCATTCGATTCGCCCAATTTTATCCATCTGAATTTTCTATGGTAGAGTTTTTGGCATTAGATAATCAACTTCAGAATTATATTGTGGATGTTCGTTTAGATAAAGAATTTTCAGAGGTGAAAGGGATTGGTGATCTTTCTAAAAAATTGGTTGATACAAGGAAGCACATTGTGTATCCATTGGTATACTTGCTTTTGAAGTTAGCTATGATCTTGCATGTGGCAACTGCAACAGTGGAAAGAACTTTTTCTGAAATGAATATTATAAAGAATAGATTGTGCAATCGTATGGGAGATGAATGACTGAATGATTATTTGGTTACATACATTGAGACAGAAGTGTTTGATAGTGTTGACAATGAAAGAATTATACAAATGTTTCAAAATATGAAGACACGTCGAGGACAATTGTAAAAATTTTCTATTTCTTTTGTGAAGCAAAGGAATTGAAAAAGACATTGGTTGTTTTATGAAGTTTTTGAGAATAGAAATGAAATCACTTTAATTCATAGTATTTTTTTATAATATTAGATGTTACTAATTTTACATATATATATATATAATATGTTGCCACCTCTTGAAAAAAGTTTCTGGATCCGCCACTGCTTCCACCCATAATAACACGGCATCATCAAAGCTGCTAGTCATTAGAATTTAACATTCTGGGGCCAGCAGATGTGATAATTCAGAGATTGGAGCTGTTCCCCCTTCTAAACGACGATTAGATGCCATGTCAAAACAAACTTTTTGGTGTCAGTCAGAACTTCCCCTGGACTTAACAACGGCATCAAATAGAATCACCAAATAGAATTAGTGGCGTGTTAGAACCGCATGCACAGATTGTCAGAACGTGGAGGTTGACAAATAATGGCGACTCTCCAGACGAAAACACGTGTTAATATTTTTAATCTTATTTCGGATTTTATATATACATCTATATTCACTTTTTCTTGATATAAAATGTATAGCTTTTAGTATTCTGACTGCGTTTGGTAACATGTTATAAAATATTTTAAAATTAAAATTTTGTGATAAGACCAGCGGAGTTTTCAAATGGCAAGACTTTTTTATTAGCTTTTAAACCCTCCAAAATCGGAGGAAGGAGAGAGATAGAGAGAAGACAAGACATGTTAGAAAGTGGGTGAATAGTCGCTTCACTAAAATTTTGAAATTATAGGAGAGAGATAGACAAGGGAGAGCACCTCCTAGAATTTTTCTACTTATTTTAAATTCTTACCGTTTTCATCACGTACAAAAAAAAAAGCATGGACGTCGATGTCAAAAGTGATCTGTGGACATCATGGTGCAGCGAAAGTTATTTTTCTTATTTTTACTTTAGAAAATTTCTACCAAACGCTGCCTAAGTAAGATGCGAGAGACCTAGATTTCAGCCCTAGCTTACAAACATTTCCCCCCCCCCCCCCCCCTAAGATTACTAAATATTCTAAGCTAAACATTTTTTGAGAATCAAATGCTCAAATCTGAGACTTTCTAGCATGAAAGCGGTATTTATCCATCAAACCAAGTTTGAGACCTATCATGAAGAGGAGTCTTTATCGATCAACCCAGTTGAGGTCCTCAAATTTGTCAATGTAATGCACTCATTTTGTTAATATAACACTTGATATTCTCGTCAGATTATAATGGAGCCCAAGACTGAGTTCCATGAGGAGCCACCTTTGGTGATGAACACGAGTGGGTAACTAGGAGCCCGCATCCGTTTCTTAAGTGATCTTGTTAAGCCTTCAATTGTTCAATTCTATCTCTAGACTTTTTCTTTCTCCTCGTGAACAAACAAAACTTTTGGACAAGGACCTTGCCCATGTACAAGACATATGTACAACGAGAACTTTGCCTATGGAATGTCACAGCGTCCTCCTAATAAAATTTCCATCATGTCTCATCACTTTGATGTCCATTCATAAATTGATGCACATCCAGCGTTAAGGGACGTACAAACAATGGATGGGCTCCAAAAAAAATTTCGAGCCCATTACATGATGGCCCACTTGGCCCATTCTTCAAGGATATTGGGCGAGAGTGTGTTGAGCCAATTACAAGGCCCATCACTGAACAGCAATGATCTAGTCAAGCCCATCACTAGATTGTTGATGGTATGAACGTAAGTTTAAGAAAATAAACTTATAAATGCATCACGCTTGATGGTGTTGGTCCATATTCAATAAGAACATGCATAGATAGTCCTCATTTTATTATATACCTTGCGGTGGTTCTGCACGTCCCATTCATGTCAAGGTATTCGACGGCGTTTGGAAAGACTTTTTGGTGATTTTGTGCTCCATTAGATCTGACAATAGGTGAAGTGTTTCCAAATATTTTTGGGCAGACTTGACTTCCATGACAGATGATTTTGACAAAAGCAAAGAGATGGAAAGAAGTAATTTTCTCTCTCCTCTGTGCGCAAAAACAGGTCAAAGATCGGTTTTGGTCAATTCGGGCACGGGGACAAGGTTAATTTGGGCCAGGGTCCGTTTGTTACAAGAGATGTTTTCAAAGAAAACTTCATACAATGACTTATTTGATATTGTTGAAAAGTTAATTTATAAAAATATTTTATCTAAAATTCATAAATTTTGACATTCTTGATGAGACCCCATAAATTATTTCCCTTAGTTTTTTTTTATTGATATCATAATGAGAGCTTTGAGATGGCTTTAACTGAGTAGAAAGGATTGATTGCTTGATCCACTATATTTTAACTTATAATTTTCTTTGCTCTTTGGGTTTGAAAGAAAGTAAGAAGAGTAAAAGATTAGGTTCATTTAAGACTCTTCCTGAGTATGAGGTTCCTAGGTAAAGAGGTATTCTAGATTTGACCACATAGAAACTCTCATTAGGTGGAAAGTGTGGATTGATTGACTAATCTCTTATTGTCGATTGATCAAGAATATCTGTCAGTCGACCAAATTGAATTTCATGTTTCTGACAAATTTCTAGATGGTTCTCTCGAATACAATTCTAAATGTGGAATTTTTAGATGGTCTTTTCTTTTACATATTAACTTGTACTTCATCGGCTGAGATATAATTTATATTGATTTTTTAGTACTACTATGTGACGCTTGCAGATATGTGCTTGAGTTTTAATTCATTAATTATTTAGATATTTGGACATTATGCTTCTTCAAGATGTTGAGCTGAATTTATCTGGTAAGTAACCTTGCTAATTGCACTTCTTCATTCATCCCAGATTTAGAAGTGAGATCAAGGTTGTGCATGACTAAATTTATTATGATCTTCAAGGAAGTTGATATGTATATCCTGATGAATGGATTTTTAAGGAGATAGATGTTCCTTGGTAACGAAGAAGTTCCAAAGGTAAAATGTGGTGGTAAAAATTGGTTAGGTATATGGATGTGGAATATCTTTCCAGGAAAAGATTTAGCATAAGATATAAAAAGTAAATAGTAAAGAGAGTAATTGATTGTTATCGGAAGCAAGAAGGTTGGGTTTAATTTGTCATAGCATAGTTGGATAATTTCATAGAAAAATATTGTCAAGAACCAATAAGAGCATGTTCTTGGAATAACTGAACTGTGACTTTGAAGACATACTTAAATTTTATTTTCTATTAATGAATATTCAGGGAAAATTGCTTGAGTTGTTTTCTCTGCTAGAAAACTATTCAGTTCACTCAGAGATAATCTTTTAAGTATAGTTGAGTTCTATGCAAGAGAGATATTAATCATAAATTAACACTATGCACATGTGTAGAGAGAATTTGCAATTATAAGCATATAAATCAATCTTAACACAAATCATAAATGTGCTTAGTATTCTGAATTGCTGATAAAGATATGGGTGGCATTTCTTTAAATTTAATTTGAATGCTCATATTATTAAAAAAAAATCTAATGTGTGCTTCTTGACGAGATGTCAACACTTTCAGTATACCTGTACGTACGAGAGATTTGAGCTAATTTAGTTTTGGTCTCCAAATTGTTTTGGGTCGTTTATCATTGGCAGCTGACACTTCATTTCTTAACATGTTTTATAACCCATTTTTTATATATGTTTGTGAGGGCAACTCCATTTATTGTGTTGTAGTCTTCGACAGTTTTTGCATTCATCATAAAATTGATATGTGTTTTAATAACCTTATGCAGTGGATGATTTTATGATAATTTGCTTCTTTTATCTTTTGGTAATTTCAAAATCATTTTTAGAGTCAGAAGAACTTAAATTAGGTGAGGAACTGAAGGTAACCTCATCATCTGATCTAGCCAAAAGGACTATACACTTTCTTCTCGTACACCATCATCTAAGGATGAAGAATTTGATGTAGATGCACTTTCATCCTCTATTGTGATTGTATCTTCATAAGTTTGTTTCAACTTGGTCCCCATTTCATAAACTGATTTGTATGTTGATATCTTGTTGAATTCTTCTCTCGAAAGTGCACAACACATCATAGATCTTGCCTTGGCATTCAAATAAAGATTGTCTTTGTCAGATTGGGGTCCAATATATTTTGTCATAGGTGATCACCTAGTCACCACATTCAACCACATTCCATATATCATAATCTTGACCTTAAGAAAAAAACTATATTCGAGTTTTTCAATAAAAGTAGTCATATCCATTAAAGAATGGTGGGTGGTTGATTGATTGACCTTCTCCCCTTGTAGAAGTCATAACTTCTTTTTTGCTGCCTTGACAATTAAATCAATAAAATATGAGAGACGTGATTTTAATACCACTTGTTACCCAGATTATAACTAAACAGAGAGGGGGGTGAATGGGCTATTTTGAAATTTTAATCATTGAAAGATTAAATCTCGATAACAAAAAGATGATCTATACAGGTCAGAGGAATTTTATCCTTAGATGCTAAGTGTTCTATGAGTGTATGTGTTTGTTGCAATGCAAATGTAAAATGTCCTTGGACTCTTAATATATATATATGCAAGGCTACATATGAGAGATCCCTGTGGAGCTAGCAGTGGAGGAGGAGGAGAAGAAGGTGGAGAAGTCGAATGGCCCCATTGCGGAAGGCTCAGATGTTCAAAAGTTTGGGTGGAAGGAGGTCAAAAGTTTAGGTGGAAGGAGGTGGACATCAAGGAGAGCTTCTCCTCGACCATGATTGGAGAGAGCAGATTCAACACCATCTACCTTGCCCAGTTCAACAATGGCTAAGTCATTGCACTCGGTGCGGCCTAGGTCCACTGAAGCAGCAGCAACAAGGAGTGACTCCTCCGGCCCTTCAAGCAAGAGCTAGAGGTGCTTCAAGCAAGACCGAGGAAAGGAAAACAACCCAAACAACATATCTCAACTATGTTCATGATTCTAGCTTTGGATTTCGATTTTTCCCCTCTCATCCTTCTCTTCCTCCTGTGCTTTGTATGTTCTATGTGATCTTTGTGCTAACTTTGGGTCTCTCTTGCTATGGAAATTGTAGAGGAAGGAGTTTGGTGCTGAAGGTGGTCGAGCAGACGACAGTGATGGGGGCAGCATCAAAGTCCTGAAAAGGTGGCAGGGCGACGAACTCCCATATGGGGAAACATCAAAGCCTGATATATATATATATGAGAGAGAGAGAGAGATGTTATGGTGCGGTCGAATTTTTTGATACGGCCCCGTCATAGCATAACGCGGACCGTTAGATTTCAATTCAATGGCGAAGCGCTACAGTACATCCGTGCTCAATGTTCAGACGTTCGGGTGTTCGGAATACTCGTTGCTCATTGTTCGATGCTGCTGATGCTCAGTGCTGCTCCGTGAGTATAAACAGATCGTTAGATTAAAATTCAACAGTCCGCACTAATGATACGGCGGGGCCATACCCAAAAGACCCACGGCATCATAGCATTAATATATATATATAGTAAAGGAGTTTTATGCAAATAGTGAGAGATATTTTTGTCATTTCACATAAAAACTAACCCTCCATAATTGTTCATATATTTTCCTTCTATTTCATCACAGGCATGCGAAGCAGGGTCTTTGGAGACATTTTTATTGTGTAAGAAAGTTTATAAAATAATATGATATTAAATAGAATTAAGGAAAAATTAATTGGGGGTCTTTGTCATATGATGTTACTTTTTTTCTAGTCCTTGTCAGAATACTGGAAGACGTAGAATTCTTACTTTTTTGCCTGATTTAATTTGGAGTCCCTACTTTTGAGACGTCACCATTTATGACCATCGATTCACCAGTTTCGTCTCTTTTGTATCCATCTCTTTTTCTCATTTCCATCTTATCTTCCGTCCTTTGAAGGCCATGAAGTCACTACAAAAAAATGACTTATAACTTCGCAAAATAACTGTAGGTATATATCCAAAATTCAAAGGTAAAACCCTTTACCTACGAAAGTGCTACAGTTTGAATCCGACACGCATGCGCGCATGACTAAAGCCTATGCCCACATAAAA